>VDFB02062902.1:0-11681 GCA_007258455.2 Sequoia sempervirens
TGATACGTCGCTGCTTCTCTAAATCTTGTTATTGGGATCTCGCTAAAAAACTAATAACATGATAAAAGCCAGAAGACAAGTGTCAAGTGTTTTCCAAGTGCATCAGGATATCCATTGTTCTAATGTCAAGATGTCAGGTTTGATAATGATGAGATGCCAGAGTGTCAAAGCTTTGATGTTGTTTGGATGAAAAATGTCCAAAATTGCCGAATTCAGGAAGGACACCTCCTGAATAATGTGACATGTCATCACGGAGATTCCTTCACTTCCACCCCTGGGACAAAGTTTAGTGGAACGTACGGTTGGGGACGTGTGGGGTTGACATACTATGTTTCAAAATATTTATGTTGCAACAACCTTAGGAATCATTACAATGGGAATCATTTCCCGTGCCTGAGGAATCTTTTCAGTTATTGGCTCTATGGTGGTTGAATGATCTATAAATACTGCTTTGACTCTCTAAAAAAGGGTTCAAAAATCATAGAAAAAACTGAAAAATACTATAGGCCTTTTGTATTGTTTTATGATTATTGTATTAAGACTCACAAATTGTGCCAATTTGTTTGGCCTCTCTGTTTCTTAGTTAATTGTTAAGACATTATACTGTGTTGTTTATTGTACTGAGTAGTTTATCTACAAGACTTCTATAGTTTCAATATAACTTTGTTGATTCAAATCATGTCTTGAACTCTCCGTGTTCAGTGAATGCATATGGAAGTTATGTTATGTTATTTGATGAAATTCTTGGGTTTTTCATCTATTCTTTTTGTTATTTTTTAACATGCAGATTGTTGAACGGGCCCTTAAATCTCATCCGAAAGGAATATTTCTCATGCCCATACTTACATCTTGGTGCATCACCTTATATTAGACTTTATTTTATATATTTGTTTCATTTTCCCATTCCAACCCCCCAAATACAGAAGGAGTCAGCTTCGTTAAAACCCAAAGGTCACTTAGTTTAGCACAATTGGTCCTCCATTAACAGAGTTTCCCATAAGGTTTTTTGCAGGTAGGAATTTTAGGCATCAACAATTATAATGCTTATAAATATGCTCCTCAAGCTCTAAAATAAATTTGCATCGGCCATAAGGGTTAATAACCGGATGAATGCTTCGATATGAATGTTGACCTCAAATGCTCTGGCTAAGAAATAGTGAATGGTAAACTCTGATCAGCAAATGCAAATGATCTAATCGATGTGTAAGTGTAATAGTTGACTTCATGAGCTAAGAAACAAAGGTACGAAAAAATCCAGAAATGAACTAGTGAAACTGCTACTGAATGCAATGCAAGAAAACAACTATTTTTGGTTGATAGAGGATTGCTTTACAACCGTGGATGCTCCTACATCAGACACCTGGGGTTGGAAGAAAAGTGAGTCCCTCTATTTCCAGAGCTAAGAGTAAAACCAAGACAATCCACCTTAGCCCGAGAAATCCATGATGAATCCTCCACTGATCTACCTTTCCACTTCACAAGATATTCTTTGTACTACTTGTTCCTAGTGCCTCTTCTGGTTTTGGTATCCAAAATCTACTCAATCTTCTCTGATTCCTGATGTGGTAATTGATCCTTCAAATTTGTTTCATCACTATCACCACTTAATTCTCCTTTATGAAACTTATAGATGTCTACAATATTGAAAATAGGTGATATACCCAATGTCTCTGGTAGCTCCACTTCATATGCATTTCCAGAATTAAAATTCCTTAGAATCTTACATGGTCCAAACTTCCTCATGTTCAACTTATTATATGTGCCAATTGGAAATCTCTCCTTCCTCAAATACACCATTACTTCATCTCCAACAACAAACTCATTATGTCTCTAGTGTTCATCTGCCTTCTCCTTATACTTACTGTTCGTCTCTTCCAAATGCTTCTGGACTTGGTTATGCAATGTTTCCATGAAATCTGCAAACTCTTCTTCCTCTGCACTCCTTTTATTTTCCATACTGATGTTTCTTAATTTTGCAACTCCTCTAGGATTTACTTTGGTAACAATTTGAAATGGTGTCTTACCTATACTTCGGTTCACTAAATTATTGTATACAAACTCTGCTTGTGGTAAAACTATATCCCAACTTCCTTCCTTATCTTCGACCAAACATTTCAACAGGTTACCCAAACTTATGTTCACTACCTCTATTTTTCCATTTGTCTGTGGGTGATATGTTGAACTAAACTTCAAATATGTTTTCATCTTCTTCCATAATGTCCTCCAAAAGTATCCTATGAATTTGGAATCTTTGTTTGAAACTATACTCTTAGGTAATCCATGTAATCTCACAATCTCCTTGAAAAATAAATCAGCAACATGCACAACATCATTAGTCTTCTTACAGGGAATAAAATGTGCCATTTTAGAAAATTTGTCCACTACTACCAAGATAGAATCATAACCCCTTTATGTTATAGGAAATCCCAATATGAAATTCATGCTCAAATCTTCCCAAGGTCTCTCTGGTGCGGTTAAAGGTTTGTATAATCCAGTATTCTGACTACTTCCTTCTGCAACTTGAAAAAATCTGCAATTCTAAACATACTTTCTTACATCCTTATATATCTACGGCCAAAAATAATGTTCACTCACCAAAGCTACTATCTTATCCACTCTAAAATGTCATGCTAATCCTCCATATGCTTCTCCTTGATCAAATTCTCCCTCATTGAACTCCTCAATATACACAACTAATTTTCTTTAAATAACATACCTTCTTGAATGAAATAATCCAACCATTGGCTCCAGTCTGTCACTACTGGTTCATTACATGGTTTCCATGCTTCTCCAAAATTTGCATCATCTTCATACATATATTTGAATTCTTCATATCCCAATTGATACTTGTACTCTCATTTCTGTCAGAAAATTCCTTCTCCTTCTCAATGCATTTGCAACTTTGTTTAACTTCCCACTCCTATGCTTCAACACAAATATATAACTCTGCAAGAATTCAACCCATCTCATATGTCTCTGATTCAACTTTCCTTGATTGTTCAAATATTGCAAATTCAGATGGTCTATACACAACACAAACTCCTTAGGTAACAATTAATGTCTCAAGATGGTGGCAAGTTAATATAGATGGTTGTGCAATGTTCAAAGTTGCCAAGAACTTGAATTTTGTTAAAATGAATCTTAAAAAATGGAATAAAGAGTCATTTGGTCACATCTTTAAATTTTTTTTTTTTCCTTAAGAAGTTGGATGAGATCCAATAGGCCATCCAATCGAAGGGTTTATCGGAGGATCTACAGTTACTTGAAGATAGCCTTCTTGTGCAATTTCATGATATTGTTACCAAAGAGGAGGATTTATGGAGGCAAGGGTCTCAAGCTATCTGGTTGAAATCTGGGGATCGTAACTCTAAGTTCTTTCATCTCACTACTCTTAGGAATAAGTCATCTAATAGAATATCCTCAATTAGTGTTGATGGTTTGCTATTGGAAGATGAGGAGGCTATTAGAAGAGCGGCGGTTAGGTTCTTTAAAAAGCTCTTGATGGATGATCTGGTCTACAATCAAAGGTGTGTTGATGCCTCTCTGGATGTTATTCTGAAAGTTGTTACAAAGAATCTGAATAAGGAGCTCACGGCTATTCCTTCGGCATCATAATTCAAAGAAGTGGTTTTCTCTTTTGAAGGTAACAAGGCCCCTGGGCCTGATGGCATTCCTTTTCTATTTTTCTAGTCATGTTGGGAGATCATCTCTGAGGATGTGATTAACGCTACTAAAGAGTTATTTGGCTCAAGGAGTCTTCTCAAAGAGCTTAATGCAACTTTCATTTTTTTGATTCCCAAATCTGTTGAGACAAAGAGCTTTGGTGAGTATCGCCCGCTCAGTCTCTGTAATTCTATTTATAAAATCTTTTCAAAATTTCTTGCCACTAAATTGCAAAAATGATTGTCAAATTTGATCTTAAAGCACTAGAGTGGATTTGTTAAGGGCCATCAAATTCTTGATTCTATCATTCTTTTTCATGAGCTTGCTCATTCCATTAATGTTTCTAAAAGACTGGGTTTCTTCTTGAAGTTGGACCTACTCAAAGCTTATGACAGAGTAAGTTGGAGATTTCATTTGAATGTATTGGACCGGTTTGGTTTTTGTACGAAGTTTTTTCAGCTTGTTAAACAACTCATTTCTCCCCCCTTGTTTGTTGTCCTGGTAAATGGTTCTCCTCCATTCTTTCAGGGTTCATGTGGGCTAAGGCAGGGTGACCCTATCTCACCGCTTCTCTTCATTCTGATGGCGGAGGCTCTGGGCCATAATATCTTGAAGGTGCTTCATATTGGTGCTTTGAGGGGTCTATCACCTTCCTCCAGATGTGATCTGATTACTCATCAAAAATTAGTTGATGACACTATTTTGATGGGTGATTCCTCTGTTAAGGAGGTTAGAGTTGTTAAGAGGCTGTTGGCTGACTATGAGAAGGCTTATGGTCAAAGGATCAATCTTCCTAAGAGTTATATTTTCTTCCTCAATACTCTTGAAGCGTTGTAGCTTAAGCTTTCTAGAAATTTGTCTTGCAATAGAGGTGATCTCCCATCTTATCTAGGACTCCCTTTATGTATCTCTAAGATTCTGGATTCCTTTTGGTTGGGTCTATTGGAAAAATTTAGTAGGAAGTTAGCGGATTGGAAAGGTGTGCTCCTCAGTCAGGTGGGTAAAATTCAACTTATTTCTTCCACTCTCCAAAATTTTCCTCTGTACGCTATGAGTCTTTTCAAGATTCCTATTAAGTTTGAAGAAAAAATGGAACAGATAATGAGAAATTTCCTTTGGTCGGGGGTTGAGACCAAATCCAAAATTTCTCTTGTGGCCTAGGATTTGGTGTGTAGACCAAAGAAGTGGGGGGGTCTTGGTATTAGAAATTTAAAATCTTTTAATAAGGCTCTTTTGTTGAAAAATGTTTGGAGCTCCTAAATGGGGAGGCTGGGTGGGCCTTTTTGGTGAGTAATAAGTATCTGTATGGATTTGAGAGACCTTGGAACTTGTTGTCTTCGTAGGAGATTCCCTCTGGTTCGTGTTTTTGGAGGAATATTATTCTTTGCAGGGACTCAATTGCTAAAAGTGTTAAGTGGTTGTTAGGTGATGGTACAAGTATTTTTTTTGGAAAGATATTTGGTGTGATGCTAGCCCTCTTATTTGTCTTCCTTGGGCCCCCCCTATTGTCCCCTTGTGTAAACGCCTCTTTGGGCTTAAGGTGGGCAATTATTTTGAGGCTGGGAAGTGGAAAAATTTCAAGGATTGGGACCCGTCTTTGAGGGTTCTGAAGGATTTATTGTGCAAGGTTTGAATCCCCTCTTTTCCTAGACCGGATAGAGTCATTTGGGCCCCTTGTGCTAGCGGAAATTTTTCAATGGCTTCTGCTCTATTGAGTTCTTTGGAAGCGCCTGCTTCTTTTCCTTTCTAGGGGAGGTTATGGAATAAGAAGTTGATTCCCAAAGTGAATGTCTTCTTTTGGCTGCTTATACAAGATAAAGTTTTAACGCAAGACAACCTTTGTAAGATAGGGTTTGCAATTCCTAAGAGATGTGTTCTCTATGAATCTGATGGTGAAAGTGCTTTCCACATTCTCCTTGGGTGTGATTATTCTTTTTCTCTTTGGAGTAAATTTTATACACCTAAAATCGGTCAAGACAATTAAATAATTAAATACTAGTTATTTAATTAATGACCCCTTTTATTTTATCTACTTATAAATAAATTCTCAATTTATTTATATAGTTCACACTTTTTTTAATTCTTCATCTTAAACCATATTCTTCTAAATTTAATTAAATAAACAAATGTCAATAGTTTGTTTAATTAAATATTTTCTCACTGAGTTTGAATAATTCCAAATTCAAATTTAGTCACATGTCTACAACACTTTTTGGCCACATCATCAAGTGTCACATGTATTTAAATATGACTAATATTTAAATTGCATTATTCTCAACCAATTCCAAAACAAAATTTGGACACTTGGAGATCTCACACATTTTATTCTCATACATTTGGCATGTTTCCCTTGGTCAAGGGAACATCCTCCATGATTCTTCCATCTCCTTTGTTCATCTCTCATGCTGAAATCTCGACTATTGGTTGTTGCCACATCACAAGATGCTTTGGAAATCCTATAAATACAAGTCCATTCTACAACATTTTTCATCACATCTTTGAGTAAACTTATTATGCAGGAATAACCTTGGAGCATTTGGAGCATTTAGAGTTTGAAAATTTAGCATTTATCATTTAAGAATTATAGTATCATGTTAGATTAGAATCATGTCTTAGTTTATAGTTACATTTTAGTTATCATCTTAGCTTGTATACAACATTTGCATCATATAATCTAGCATCATTATCCATTGTCAATATCACCATTACCATTTGCATCATGCAATATCACGTAGGAACTTGGATTTCTTGCATTATACAACATCTCGTTTCTTAGGTTGTCATCCAAACCGGTCATAGTACATATGCAAATCAAAGAGAACTAATGATTTAAAGGATCCTTGAGAATAGAGAACAATGGAATGATTTTAGAGATTTGTTTTGTTTTAATTTGATTAGTTTACAATTCAAATCTTTAATGTAATACGTCTCATTTCTTGTGTGAATTTGTTATCATTTTACACATTTTACCTCATACATAAATTGGCGCCCACTGTGGGGCCCTAGCCCCATTTTTAATGTTTTCTGGAAAAGTTGTTTCGCAGATTCTAGACATGAATTTATTTTAGTGCGACTGTGAGTTCTTTCAGCGCATCCAAAAATTCTTTTAGTGCATCCAATCTTTGTTACAATACATTCAAAAAGTCTTTTAGCACAACCAATCTCTATTACGGCGCATTTGAAAAGTCTTTCAGCTCATCCATCATCTGTTTCAATGCATACAGGGGGTTTTATAGCGCATTCGATCTTTCTTTTAGCGCATTCATCAATTTTTCTAGCGCATAGAGTAGTTCTATTAGCACATTGGAATGATCTTTTAGTGCATAGGATGACTGTTTTAGTGCATCTATTTAAATTTGCAAAATCTTAAAATTTTGAGAACTAATTAATGTTTTATGTGTTGTAGGTGCATGATACGCTGGTCAAAGAAAAATATATGCAACTACTGATGATTTATGCAGGGGCTGGAGTTATGTAATGCTTTCTTTTGATTAAGATAGGCATCTAGCTTAATTAGAAGGTTAAGAACCCCTTGTCTTTCGTGCTTGAAGTGATAGGCCTATGCTCTCCCTTGGCGGGTGACCAGGAATGCTAGACTCACAATTTTATTAACATTAACACCTTTAGAAGGCCTGGCGTAGTGGGAAAGAGTACTCACCCTATGGGAATGACTTAAGTGGGAACAACCAAAGCTAGGTTTTCCAACCCACTATAATCAAAAGCAAATTATAGGAAAGTCCACAATTCAATGGTAGTGCGCAAGATAACCATCCCCAAAGCCTTTGTTATAAAGGTTGGGAGGTCTCCTGAGGGAGTTTATCTATTGTCACATCGAACATAAACCCTTACTATGAACTCTAGTGTAGAAATAGCCAGAGTCAATTTCCAAACACTTTCCTGTATCCTGGTACAGGGAGGGAAGAATCTGCCTCCAAGATACTCACCATATAACCATAAGAGATTATTGGCCAAAAGAAAAGGTTTTAGCTTTGGTTAAGACCCGAGAAAGGATAAAACATGGGCACCCTCTAGGGGGTGACAGGGTTGTGTGAGTTGACATGGTTTTAAGATGTGGGTTGTGGTATTTCAAGTGACCCTTGAGAATAGAAAAGTGCTTGAATTGTCTTCTCTTGGTTATACCCATGGAAATCGAAAGAATCAGACCAGATTATTGAATACATACTTAATGTTTAGTTCCTAGGTGAAAATAATTGTATGACAACTTGCTGCTATGTTTGGAGTCATAATTCAACAAAATCATCCATTTAAGCATTTAATTCCCACAATTTGCAAACTGGAAACCAAGAAAAATTCATTGATCAACAAATTGTACCTTGGAAACACTTAGATTCAAAGAAAAACAACCAGACAAACTATCAAAAACATTGAAAACTTCTAGTTTAGCGCATTCATTCACTGTTCTGGCGCATTCACTACATTTTCTAGCTCATCTGTGCAATGTTGTAACACATTCATATATTGTTTTAGTGCATCTGAGTTCTATTTCAATGCATTTGCTACACCTTTCAGTGCATTTGCAAATCTTTTTAGTGCATACACATCCAGATCACTCAGTTGAAATAATCATACTTAGGAGTAGTCTAGTGCATCGCTATCTTTTTAAGTGTTGATTCATTTTCTGGTACATCTGAGACATTCCTCCGCAGCATTGTAGGCTTTTAGTGCATACAAGCTTTGTTCCTGGTACATGCGGTCTATCTTCGTACATTGAGACCATCTTTTAGCGCATCCAACCTCTTTTCTAGCGCATCTAGGTCAGTTTTTGGTGCATCAGTGCAGTCTTCTAACACATCCATTCTCTGTTTTAGCGCATTCGTGCGGTCTTCTAGCACATTCATTCTCTGTTTTGGCACATCACTACAGTATTTTAGTGCATCTAGACTTTGTTTTAGCGCATCCACTAAATTCAAAAATAGAGAGTTAAATTTATCCCCTATTCCATAGTTTAAACTAGAATTCAGAATCTTTTCCATAATAGAATTATTACTCAGTCACAACATAGTCTTAAACTTGTTAAAACTGACCTCTACAAGTGGAATTCTTCAAGCTAAACCAAGATCTAACATCTCAAAGAGCCTAAATCATCAAACTCATCATATTTTTGATTGTTAAGATAAGTTTCATCATCAAGATTTGTCATTTGTTCATCACGAAACAAAGTTGTATAATCAGATTAAACTTAGTCTCATCAATAGAATTTGTCATTCTATTTGACTTAGTTTTCATCCTTGGCACTCTTCCAAACAAAGATCAAAGTTTAGTCAAAGTGTAACACATGTATGCTCATTCAAACAAGATTACAAAATTAGAAACTCAAGGAAAAATAACTTGAAACTCCAAACATTGAAACTCAAAACACCATGGTTGAACTTGAAGAAAATCCCTTCCATGGAATCCACAACACTGAAGGTGAAGAAATAACTAAGGAAGACATCCAACATGTTGAACAAGATCCAAATTTCCACAAGTGCTTAGAAAATATTTTTTAAAGAAATGGGGAAAAATGCCTCTTAATGCTGGCTAAATAGGGTATCAAATTTCTTGATGACTTTGATGTTAATCAATTGAAAGCACCTCCTAAAAAGCCTGAAAATGATTCACAAGATACAGAACAAGTGGTTTCCTTAACTCATCAAATGAAAAACCTCTAGCAACAAATTCTTGACATGCAAAGGGGAACCTCAAAACGATACTTGATACAAGACATTTTCCCATATCCTTTTGATCTATATATCAACATGATTCCTTTTCCCAAACATTGTGAATTCCCAAAATATGATAATACAATGGTAAAATAGATCCAATAGATCATGTGAGGGAATTTAGAACCATGAGCCTTGAGTTTGCACACGAAGAAACATACTTCATGAGATTGTTTCCACACAGCCTAGGTGGACAATGCCTTGAATGGTTTTCCAAGCTTACACCCCCAATTAAAACCTTTGAAGAGTTGGTTAACAAATTCATCACTCAATACTCTTATAACATCCAACATGATATAACAATGAAAGACCTTTCCAACTTGAAACATAAAAAGGGTGAATCATTCCTCACTTTTCTATAAAAATGGAGAAGGTTGTTTGCAAGATATTCTCGTCCCGTACCTGAAAAGGAAAAGATGGAAATATTTATTGATAACTTAAATGGCGAGATGAGCTATAGATTGGAACTACAATTCCCACCTACCTTTGAAAAAATGATTGAAAATGGAATCAAAATCGAATAAGCTTTGGTCAAAAGAGGAGTCATAAAAATTTACAATGAAAACAACACATCAAGCTCCTCTAATAACTATAACAACAATGATAAACTGAAGTTTTGGCAATGAAACAAGAATGTTGGTAACAATGATGGTGCAGTTGAAACACAAAATGCAAAACCAATATTCAACTTGACAGCAGCTAACACCAAAACCAATCAAAACAACAATCCAACCAACAATCAAAACAACAACCAAAATGTTAATCAAAACTACAATCAAGGTAATGATGAATCTAGAAGACCACCATATCGAACATCCTCCAATCGAAGAAGATTCACACCTTTGGGACAATCATTAGAATCAACATTGAAGGAACTTCTTGCAGCTAAGGTTATAACATTATGAGACAAAGTGGGAACACAAGTTAAACCTGCATGGTGGAATGATGCACATTATTTTGAATTTCATAGGGAAACAAAGGACATAAAACTAATGATTACATACAATTTCAAACATTTGATACAAGGCTTGATTGACAAAAAGGCCATATTTGTGGAAGGACTCCAAACAAGCAATGTGTGGAGCATTCAAGAACCCTCTACCAAACTATGAAAAGAGTCTTCTTCATCAAATACAGGGAAAAAAACATAGACTATATTTGATTCTACCATTCATTGTGTTGAGGTAGTTGAAGATCAAACCAAGGACATCAAAATCAAGGGCCAAAGAAACATTGTTACAAATGAAACTCATCACCATGATATCAACATCAAACCACATCATATTAATGACATCACACCAATGAATTTGATCACAAACTTTGCTGCAAGTGACAACCAAATCAATGTCATTAAAATCAAAGAAAAACAAGACAATTCACCAGTCAATGCAATCACAAGAGGGAAAGCTAAAGTGACATTGAAAGGAGCTACCTCCTCTACATCCAAAGCAATAGTTGTTGCCCTTGCAACTCAATATAACATATATGACCAGTTGCAGAAAATACCAACTCAAATATTGATATTTGAGCTTCTCAAGATTTCACCAGTGCACAAAGAAATCTTAGAACAAGCTCTAGTACCCACCATAGTACCAAACAACTTGGAAGTTTTCCAATTTCAAGCTATGGTGGGACACTTGACCGCACCTCATTGCCTATCACTTTCTGAACATGATGATGTATCAATCACCCATCCACATAACATTGCCCTCCACATTGAGGTTCTAATTCACAAACACTGCATCAAATGAGTTCTAATAGTTGGTGGAGCTGGCCTAAATATCTGCACTCTAAAACTTTTCTATGCACTTGGATATTCAAAAAATGATATTGATCCTAGAAGGAAAATCACTATAAAAGCTTATGATGATGAAGAAAGATCCTCCCAAGGATTAATTGTCTTACCAATTCAAGTCTAGGACCAGTTGTTAAAGATATAATTTTCCAAGTGCTGGATAAAGAGTTGAAATAAAACATACTCTTGGGATGTCCTTGGATTCATGAGATGCAAGCAGTACCCTCAACATATCATCAGTGCTTGAAATTTCCTTTCAATGGGAAAGAAATCACTATTTTAGTTGATTCCAACAATCCCCAATATTTCAACAAACTCAAAACAACCCAAGACACTTTTGTACCACATAATAGGGAAGATCTTACTCCTAGCACATTAAATAATGAAAGACAACTAAATTCCTTGTCAAAGTGGGTATGAGAAAAGGGATCAGTCAAAAGAAAAAGGTATTGGTAATTCTACTCCACAAAATCAGGAAGGTCAACTCAATGCCTTATCAA
>VDFB02062903.1:0-50878 GCA_007258455.2 Sequoia sempervirens
AGGAAATTTCTTCACTAAAGAAAACGGCTTTAAAAACTTCCACTCTCAAAAATTTCTAAAATTTCTTTGACTTTTTATTTAAAAAATAATTGGCTAAAAAAAATCTAAGAAATTTCGAAAAATTAATCAGGTTCGAGTCTAAGCTCTGATACCATGAAAAGATAATTGATATTCATAATTGTTTGTTTACAAAAGGAGATGAAAGCTCCTTATATAGAAAATTACAAGACGATGTTTCTAAAAAGAAACCATCGTTAGCTGAAGCAAACTAAAGCACTTAACAGAAAGATGCTAAAAAGAACAAAAGCCAAAACAAAAGTTACTAAAAACTTACTAAGTTAACTAAAGACAACTAACGACTAATTAAAGCTAAGATGACCATTAATATTACACTTAATATTTTAATAGATTTTCTGACAAAGCCTATTAATACTACTAAGTTTTTGCTATGCGAAGATGCAATGGGTTTATCCCTTTCCCATGCATGAGGTAATTTTTTCGATTTATGTCACAAACACTTTTCCAACAAATATCAAATGAGAGAATGTTGGAACTTTGGCATGCTATTCACCAACAGAAAATTCCTAGTGAGGTTCCTTGTGAACTATTTGAGTTCATGTTGAAGTGTTTGGTCGCAAAGTAGTAAACAACTACAGAAAGCTATGCAGTAAGTTGCAATGAAGTTTAGATGTTACAATTTAACATTGGGCTTGTCTAAGTCCACTGTTGGTATGCTGCAAATGCACGTCCTTTGATTGAAAACTCACTGCCACATGGAGATGTTCCAAGGAATACTCATAAGTACCACAAGCAAGCTATGAGCAATCAAGTTTTTGTCTCTACTATTGCAAGCCATAGCTCGTGTATGAAGATGAAGAGGGTTCAAGTATAGTTTGTTGATAGTCTTTGACCAAGTGTAAGCACCAACAACTTATTATATCTGGTGATTATCCATGTGGAGAAGTTGTGTTTGATATATTGTGCGGTATGCTAATGTCATGGTACAATCATGTTATGGTGGTGTAATTGTCGGTAATTCATGAAGATCGCACGGCAAACACTGAGAGCGGGGGGCAGTGATTCAGTATTTGAGACTTTTTAAAACTTTAAACCAAACTGATCACGCATATCAGAAATTAGAATCAACACATAAGGAGCAACATAAACACCATAAAAAGATGAATACCAGGATTACGTGGAAAACCCTTTCGAGTAAAAAACCACGGCAAAATATTGTTTTTATTTATCTCCAAAGGGCACCAACCCTGATTAAATTAGTGAGCACCAACCCACACGAAGCACCAACTTCGATTTGTAGAGGCACCAAACTAAAGCACCAACTTCAGACTTCAAGATTTCTTAGAACTGAACACAAAACTCCTTCCTCCTACACATAATCACTTCATCCAAACAGCCACTGAAACACACTTCCCAAATACTATGATTGCCAATGTAATAAGCATGAATACAAGCTGCTCAAAACAACACTTCACTGAGAGACCATTCAATATACTCCACACACAGCACCACCTACGAGTATGATATCTTCAAAGAATCCTTCAGAAAATCAACCCGATAATGCACAATCCAGATTAATAGTTTTGAACTTGCACCAAACACTTTCTGCTAACCCACTCTGCCACTTTCATTCAGACTGAGACTTCTTTGAGTGCACAGATAATATCATACAAAAACTCTGCGGCCACTTCAGATTTCTCACATCAACCTTTCCACGCTCCAGTTAATCTCCTCAGCCAACAACTCAATGAGCACGTCCTTCACAGCCTACTCTTATACAGTCCATACTCAGTGCATGAAAAGCCTCAGGCAAATGCATCCATACCAGCACGTGAAGCGCAGATAGACTTCACTTGTCTCAACATACATACAGCCCCTTAGAAAAATGAATGCTCCCGATAGCCCCACACAGTAATATCTCTTCAGAAATTTAAAAGTCGTCACACAAGAATTATATCATTCTAAAGATATCTTGAATACACACGGCATGAAGATAATACAGTCCTCCTTCAAGGCGACAATAAACTTCATAAAGAGCCACTACACAACTCATGCCTCATTTAAAAATCCACGACTAATGTTTTCAGGCCCTCCAATAAATACAAGCCGCCAGTCAGCAATATTCGCACCAAACAAAGGCATGGAGAAGACAATCTTTCAATTCAAAAAACCACTCGAATTCAAGGAAAAAATTTCATTTAAAAACCCAAATTAAAATTTATTCAATACATCAGCCCAGTCATTGCAACAACAGCAAAAATAAATCAAATGGCATAAATTTTGAGCCGCCACCACAACCTGAAGAAGCTGCCTTGACAAATAATCGATGCCATTTCTTTGATAATAAGCTTGCTCTATACTGAATATTTCCCTTCACCCCAACAATGAAACTGATGCTTTTCCAGAAACCGACTTACACAGAAGTCACCAACTTAGCACGATTCCACAATAAAAACATCTGTTTTCTTTCGTAAATAAAAAAATTGTACAGTGGAGTAAAAGTCGTCTCTACACCAAATATAGAAAACGTTATCCGAGCATCATTAAAAGACTTTTATGACGGGCTCCAATAATGGCATCTACCATATCCCCCATGATTTTTGAAACACTCAACTTCAAGAATCACGCCAAATATATGGTATACGGGATAAACTTAAGTTGACATGTCTGAAACTGTTGGCATCAAATACAATAGCCGCCAGGAGTTCAAAGTGCCAAGGTAGAATAAATCTAAGCATTACAAAAGATAAGCCGCCTCCATAAATATTAAACCCAGCGCCAATAAAGACACAACTTCACGATAGAGCTAAGGCTGACGCTGCCAGAAATATAAGCCGCCTTAAATTCAAAAGTAATCGCCTCCAAAGAATAGTGCCACCTGAAAAAGACATAATATAATATTCAAGCTGCTCCAGATCACTTAAGCCGTCCACTAAAAATAAATAGCCTTGAAAAGAAATCGAGCCACATAAAATATAAGACTTTTCAAACCATAAAATAGCTGACTTGGCATATATGTTGACAAGTAGGCTAGCAACCAGCTTAAACAAACACCCAACCAGCTCAACCAGACACACAAGCAGCTCAAGTAGGCAACCAAGGAGCTCAAGCTGCTCAAGCACGCAGCCAAGTAGCTGAAGCAAGCAGACACCTAGCTCAACCTTGACATCAATGACAAAATTATTCCAACAATTCACATGGCAGATAGAGAATTAGATGGTTAGAATTCCATGATAATGGCTATATCTAATTGCTTGTATGGATGGAATGGTTGATAATGATAAATGTTGGTTAATGTGTTGTTGCCTGAAGGTGTGGAAGACTTGGTTGTGAGGTTGTATATACTGTTGGTCTATAGATTGAGACTCTATAAGAGAGGCTAAATGTATTGGACCTGTTTCCTATGAATGCAATCGTGACTGTCCTTTTGCTAGTGGGGTTTTTTCCCGAAAAGGTTTTTCATGTAAATCTTGTGTCTCATCTGTATATGTGATCTGCATCCTATTTCATGTGTTTCTTCTAATATTGTTAGATAAATTGATATAACAAACATAGTTGTATTTGCATCAAATAATTTTAAGGTGTTCCAATTTCCCAATCAATCAATTGACTGTAACAGGAATTAAGTTCCCAACAACATGAAGGTGTATTTGGTGGTTAAAGTAGAAAACTTGAGACTGTTTGAGCCTTATATGTTGGACAAGGAAGAAAAGTTGGTTTTTCCATCCATCAAAGATCTTAATCTAGGTCCATTGGAAGAGTTTGGGTAGGATCTAGTACTGCGGTAGGATCTAGTACTGCAGAAGGGCAAACACATAGGGGGCTACAAGAAACTTGGCTGGTTGGGTTCAAAAGACGCATCAAATAATTTTAAGGTGTTCCAATTTCCCAATCTATCAATTGACTGTAACAGGAATTAAGTTCCCAACAACATGAAGGTGCATTTGGTGGTTAAAGTAGAAAACTTGAGACCGTTTGAGCCTTATATGTTGGAAAAGGAAGAAAAGTTGGTTTTTCCATCCATCAAAGATTTTAATCTAGGTCCATTGGAAGAGTTTGGGTAGGATCTAGTACTGCAGAAGAAGGGCATACACATAGGGGGCTACAAGAAACTTGGCTGGTTGGGTTCAAAGGACAACTCCCAGACAAGGCAAAGTGGTACCTAAAAGATGATAATTTCCACATCCCATGCGTCCCTAGGCTTTTGGGGACCAAAAGCCTCCTAACTGGGGAGGAGTGATCTAAAAATTGGATCTTGTTTACAATCATGAGGTTGGTTTTCCTAAGTCAAGAGACTTCAATCAAGGTGTTCCTTCATGTGAGAGAGTTGGTTTTCGTCAACTTGAGCACATTGAGAACATGTATGTAGGGTTGTCGAAGACTTGGGGCAACTAAAGCATTCTAACGAGGAAGACAAACTTGGGTGCAATTCAGAAAAATATTATTTTGCAACTTTTGGAAAAGTTTGCCACTTCCACAAGTGGCCAACACATGTTTGTTACCACAGTAAATGTGATAATCGCCCCAGCAAACTCATTATGTGCATGCTTGGCATGGAATTTTAAAGGTTTTGGTTGTTCATTTCTACTTCCAAACTTTGGGTTCATACTTCCAACCTTGTGGTATATAAGAGTGTTTAGTTAAGCATGTTTTCAAACCTTTATTCAGTTTGGCACTCTTCTTTACCTTCATTGCTAAAGTAATGTCCCCATTTTCGATGTCCTCTTTTGGACCAATCTGGTTTTGACACACTTACTATTTTTAGTAAGTGCTATATTTAGTAACTAGTCCGACAAGCAGAACAGTGTAGGGTTTCCTGTTCGAACAACGAGTGGAGGTTGTCCGATGAGCCTTAATGTCTTGTGCCAGTACTTTTAGTGGGGTTTATCGGTGTTTCGGGCATGGCTTTCTATTTTTAGCAGAGCCGGTATGGTGCTCACTGTCTACAATGAGTCTTGGTGCAATATCAGTATTTCCAACTCATATCAATATTTCTCCAATTTGAGTTTTGGGATGTCACTATTTTTAGTACTTACTAAAAATAGTAAGTCTACTTCGGGTGGCTAGACCTGGTCAAACTTATCATAGCAGCATTAAGTCAGTTGGTATAAAGTTGCCAAAGCTAAATCATTTTAATATTTGATTTACGCTTCAAAAAAGGTCTATTATAAGTAACTTTATAATTTAACGGGTCAAAAGGGGTCATAAAAAGGACCTTGGATGCCTAATGGCATAACTTGAAGTTGTTTTTTAAAATTGATATCATTTAAAATGCTTCCTTGAACTTGGGCGCCCAAGCTAAGATGAAGGTAAATATTAAAAATAAATTAAAATCAAAGGCAAATGAGAAGTGGCGTGGGTTTTAGGGTGGAGATGGTCGCCCTAATCTAGAGACTCTTTTAAAAGCCCATTTTGAAGTTCATTTTCTTTAGGTTGAATGTTGGTTGCTTACTAAGACGTTGTTGGTATTGTACCAAAAGGTTTGAGAACGAATTTGAAGACAAAAACCCTCAGAATCTAAGGCTAGTTTCGGCAATGAAAGACCTGCTCAAACCGGTGAATGGTGGTTTCATTTCAGGAATCACAACTGGGTGAAAAATATTAAATATATTAAATAATGGAATATTAATGGTCATCTTAGTCGTCTTTAGTTAGTTTAGATAGTTTCTAAATTTGTCTTCAGTCCACGATCGTTTCTTTTAGAAATATCGTCTCTTGTAAATCTATATAAGGAACTTTCGTTCCTCTGTTTAATACATCGAATATTTTATCATGGTATCAGAGCATAGGTTGCTCCGCTGGGTTTGACTCCCTCACGGGAGGCCTAGGATCTTGGGAAGGTTCTGGTTGAAGGAAAAATCGTGGTCTTCGGGGTGCTGTTCGTTTTGCCTCACGTGATCTTCATTTTTGCGTCTGCATCTGCTTCCCATTCGGCGCACCTTCTTCTATACACCCGTGACTTCCTCCACACGGAGTTCATTGTTTCATCTTCTAAAAAACGCAAGAATTTTAAGCAAAAAAAAATAGTGCCCTTTTCATGTCTGCGTGACCCGCGTTTTTTTGTTTTTGCTATCGTTTTTCACCATGGCTAGGGCATTTTTTCCTGCACACGAGGCCAGCGTTTTTTCCCGCGACCTCTCTGGTTTTTGTGATGGCTTTCTATGATTTTGAAGGGTTTATAAGTGCGCACATTTTTTCCTTGACGGGATTTCTAGAGACGAACGACTTTGTTTTGGGTCTTCTGCTTTGCCTTCTATCCTTATCTGTTGAAGGAGGCCGCATGAGTATTTAAGCAGTACGTGTTCTTATGGTGTTTTTTTTGTGGGACGTGACTCACTCTTACTGTGTGGAGTTCTGCATCGGGCAGGAGGCAGCTTTCTAAAGTTAAATGGGCCATCTCAAGTGGTTATGTATCTGGGTGCTCTGGTGCTTAAAGAGTTCGATGGCTATCTCTTTTGTTGTTGAAGGGGGTTTTATAATTTTTGTCCCATTACAAAATTATTTCTGGTTTTTTATTTTTTTTTCTTTAAAAAAAAATATTTTGGGGGTTTTTATAATTTTTCACCCTTAAAAATTTATTTGGTGGGTTTTAGAATTTTTAGCCTTAAAAATTATTTGTTGGGTTTATAATTTTTCCTTAAAAACTATTTGAAGGGTTTTTTAATACTTTTTCCTAAAATAATTTTGTGAGGTTTTCTGATTTTTGCCTAAAAAATCATGAAAGCGTTTTACCATTTTTCCTTAAAAACAATGTTTTGTATGTTGATCCGTGTTTCGGATTCCGTGCCAGCTACTTGGATTCCTTTGTGGTTTTTTTACCATTTTTTTCCAAAAAAACGATGCTTTGTAAACTTCAGATTCAGGGGTTTGCGATTTTGTCCTCAAAAATTGTGGTTTCTTGTAGTCTGTTCTGGAGCGTCATGCTCATCTGCAAAAGTTTGGAGGGTTTGCTGATTTTTCCTCAAAATCGTGGTAGTTGTTTTTTTGGAGTCTCTGGCTATAGGGAGGGACAACTTTGTTACCCAACATCAGGTTGGATGTTTTGTGATCAGTTCTGGTTGTTTTCAAAAGTTCTGCGGTTTCTGAAAGAGTTAGTGGCAGACTCATCTCAAGTGGCAGAGTCAGTGGCAGGCTCTTGTCTTTTGTGGTAGAACGTTCTTTGCTTCTATGGGTAGTTAGAACGATGACCATTAAGGGAGGGTATTAAATATATTAAATAATGTAATATTAATGGTCATCTTAGTCGTCTTTAGTTAGTTTAGATAGTTTCTCAATTTGTCTTCAGTATACGATCGTTTCTTTTAGAAACATCGTCTCTCGTAAATCTATATAAGGAACTTTCATTCCTCTGTTTAATACATCGAATATTTTATCAGATGAAGATTTTCCAATTCTTTTGAAGGATTTCAGTTGGGTTTTGGTGTGATTTTGCTTGGATTCAGTTTGGTGTTTTTTCTTGATGATTTTGGTGTGATTGTAACCAATTTTTGGGCACTTTATTATTGGACCTGAATCTGGTTTTATGCTCGTATATCAAAAATGGCTTAGAGTTTGCAAATGAGTATTGGCTAGAATGATTCCTTCCTTCATGGCGATCAAGACAAGTATTGGCTTGCAATTTTTAGTGGAGGGTTTGATTTTATTAAGCAGATCGAACTTATGAGGAAGGACGTCCTGTGGATTTTCAGTTTGTAATCTGTTTTTAAGTTTGGCTTCTGTTGCTGGTGCTTGAAGTTTATCTGCAGCGATTTGGGGTTGCTTGAAAACAGGGTGAATAGGTCCTTATTCTTGCTTCAGCTCGTTGCATCTTGGAGGTTTTAAAATCTGCTGGCAGGCACCCAGCTTGATGATTATTTCCTGGTTTTTTGAGTGCTTCTTCAAGTTCTGTTTCCTCCAATGTGGAGGGCTAATAATGAGATGTTTGGCGTTGGGGAATATATTGGGTTTGATGGTGTTCTCCTAGGTGCAGTTCGTGGCAAGTTGAAGGTCATTGCTGCTGCTATATGCTTCTTAAGCCAGGTCTGAGTTAGCTTTCTCTGAATCTGAAATTTGTTTTAAAAGGGGACTGAAATTTCTGTTACATTTCCTAAGCAATATAAGACTGAAAATGTTTGTAATTCTGCTTTACATGATCAATGAAAAATCTGATTATTGAAGGGATTGAAAGTTATTTCCAGCAAGTTACTTGTTTGCTTCATTTGCATTTATTTAGGTCATTTGGTATCAATACATCATGAATGGCATGTAAGAAAAACAATCAAACAAACCTGAAACAAACTCAGAAAAACTTCATACAACAGTTGGAAAGTATCAGGAAAAAACAAAAAAATATTTGAGGGTTGATTATTACAGTGGTATCAGAGCACATAAGGTCCTGCCAACTAGTGGGTGATAAAAATCTATGAGCATTAGTGACCATGAAAGAAGGTACCAAGAAAACATGGGTGAAAGAAGAGAAGAAGCTGAAAAGAAATATTGGTAGGCAAGATCGTATGATGCAACTCTTGGATGCAGTGGTGAGAGGTCAAGAAAGAGCAGTCCAGCGTGTTCAAAAGACCAATCAACAACTTGCACAGTTAGTACAAAGATTGGATTGTTTGGGGCAAAATAATGACGTGGGACAACGAAGGGCAGCCAATAAGCAAAATGGAGCAATGGCGAGACCCCTTATACCAAAATGTCCACCAAGAATAGAAGCACCAGTTGAACTCACTTTAGTTGAGCAGTAGGAACGGTTTAAAGAAAATTGGTTAGTTGCAAGGCCCAGTTTCCAGTATGACTTACCACTTCGAGATTATATGGATCTCAGGATGAGGCATACGCCCAACAAGGTCAATAGAAAACACCAAAAAGACTTTCAAAGGGAAGATGGAAAACTCAGCATTCCTTACTTTGACGGGTCCAGTGAGATTTCAACGAGAGCATGGGTTCAAAGAGTGGACACATACTTCAATCTAAACCCCATGTCTAAGAAAGAAGCCATTAAATATGTTGCTATGCACCTTGATGGAGTTACACACAAGTGGTGGCACCATGGGAAGATCATAATGGGGCATGCTCAAATTACTTCTTATACTGAGTTTACTGAGAGACTTGTAGAGAGGTTTGACAAGAAGGAACCAGAACTTCATTCCAAGGAGGTGGCAAAGTTGAGACTTCATACGTTCAATGAAGAGCAGATGGTTGAAGAGAAGTTCACAACAGAAAAATCAGATGAAGTGGTTGCTTTGAAGCTTGATGAATGTGTGACAGAGCCTTGGATGACTCTTTGGTCATGCATGCAATTGTTGTAGATGAGGTTGTGCATGAAGGAATTAACGAAACAGTTGCCTTGTATACTCCCTTAGTGCTATCCAATGAAGTTGAGATACCTTTATACGATGGGCATGAGGAAAACAAGAGAGATGTTGTTACTGAATCAACTAATAATGATGATTCTTTGTCCCATGTGGGTAACCGTTACATAGGTGGCTTTGGGTTGGACTTCCAAATCAAGCCTATGGAGAAAGATGATATGATGATTTCAGTGATTATAAGTTGGAGAGTGACTTATTTAGAAGGGCAACTACTCAAGAGGAGCACAGTGAACATTTACTCACTAAACAAAGTGATCAGCCTTTTTACACTTGAGATCCGAGTGTGTTGGCACCTAAGTATGACAAGGATCCACATTGGGATGAATTACCTTTTGATTGCAATGATGTCCTTACTTCATTCCAAGAGCCATGTATAGTGGAGGGCAACGATTGTGATGTTTTCAATCTTGGAAAGGAATCTGATTTCACAATGCAAGTAGCTGATTCTGAGCAAGAACCATGGGATCCAGGTGATTGGGGACCAAAGTATGATGAAAAATCGGTTTGGGAAGAATCTTCTTCTAACCAAGCTGTTGTCCCAACATTAGATCATAAAGAATGTAAAAGGGATGCCTTAGAGGGAATTGAATTTGAGAGGCATGAACTTGAAGACAAATCAGAAATGTTTTTTTTTATCAAGGGCCTAGTGACGAAGATGGGGTAAGTGTTGAAGAAGAGGCAAATGCAATTTGGGACAGCGATGTAGACTTTGATAACAGGTATAATAGTTTTGATTTTCGCATGCCACAAAACAGCAATTCATCATTTAGGCTTGATCATAATTGGAAAAGACAACTCTTGGTAAATGCTGAAAATGAGGTGCACATTTTATCTAGTTTGGACAGCAAACATATGCAAGTGGAAAATCTGATTCAAAATGCATCTATGGGACAAAGTGAGCTTAATATTTCAATTTCTGATTTACACATATTGAAGCACTCTTTGGAAGAAGTTAAAACAGCTTACTTACACATGATGCATGATAGAGATTTAACTACCAAATTCGTAGATGAAACCATATCTTTGTCTAAGCAATTAAGCGGAGAGGTTAGTGAGCTCACCATTGAGCTTAACTCTACGAAGTTTGCTTTGGAAAGTGTCCAAGAGGTATTTCTTGAAGCAAATGATCAGCCCTATGAGACTCAACAGTTTAATGAGAAGGAAGGTAGAGAAAGGGCAAACGAAATTGAACAGGTAATGATGGAGTTTGATCTCATCCAAGAGGAGTATGACCTTGCTCATTGTCCAAGAAAATCAAAAAATGAGAGTTTGGATTAGCAAGAGGGTTGGTTTGGATTGGGAGTTGAGGATAATCTTCAATTTATTGATAATCCTTTATTTGAATGGGATGTTGATTTGACTCATGACAATCCACTTTACGAGTTGGAAGACAGAGACTCAAACATATTTAGTGATGTGAGCGGATTTGATTACAAGACTTGGGACCTGTTGTGACCTAATCACACATCACCCCATTGCAAATGGGGACCCCCTCTTTAGTCTTGTCTGGTGTCTTCTAGCATTAGCTTCAGTTTCTTTGAGTCTCTTTTGAAGCAAAGATGGGACAGCACGTTCAAGGTCTAGGTTTGAGTTAAAACTTGTCAAGATTTGAGATGGTTGAGTAGGACAAGTCAGTGCTCGGAGGGTCAGATGAAGTTTCTGACGCCACAGGAGTGCTCAGAAGGGCTGTTGCAATAAAAACGACTGTTCAACGGGCAAATTCGAACAACCTTACTTTTTGTGCTTTTTGCTTTTTTGCTTTTTCGAAAGTTCCGTTTTTTACATTTTGAGACCAATCAGGGATTTACTATTTTTAGAAATTTTGCTTTTTGCTTTTTTCTATTTTTAGTAATTTCTATTTTTAGAAAGTGTCAGGGTTAGGGTTTCGAAGGTATCAAGGCAGAAAACCTATAAAGTTTGCCCCAAGCAAGATAAAATCCTCTTCAAGACAAAAAGTTCGCCCCAAGCAAGAAGAAATCCTCTTCAAGACATGAAGTTCGCCCAAGATGAAAAATCCAATTGAATTATTGAGAAATCCAGTTGCGAGGTAAAATCCACTTGAAATAAAATCCATCGAAGATGAAATCCGTTAAAAATGACATGAAATCCAGTTGAAGTTCGCCCACCTCCAAGAGTAAAATCCAATTTGATGAGGTAAAATTCCAATTGGGTGAATATGTCTAAAAGTAGAAATTCAACTTGAAGTGGATAAAATTGACTAAGGCAAATGATGAAAATCAAGTTAAAACATCGAGAATTCCATGTTGAAGTCTTCAAAATCAAAAAATACCCCCTTAAGGTAAGAAATCTGCTTGAAATGATGAAACTTCCAATTGGGGGGCGTATTTCCCAAGAAGAAACTCATAAAATTGACTAAGGCATGAAGTCTGCTTGGAGAAGGAAAATCCAGTTCCAACATAAAGGTCAATTTTCCTGAGCAAGGTAAAAAATAAAAATAACTTAAGTTTTTTTTTATTATTATTATTCGAAAACTTCACAATCAAGTAGAAAGGGCGCCCAAGGAAAAATCAAAAAAGAGGATAAGTTTTCTTTGTGTTTTTTTCGATAAAGCAACCAATCATGAGGGAGGTCGAATTCTTTGAAAAATGAAAGGTTTTGGTTATAAAAGGAGGCACTTGAAGAGTTTTTATTATTCATCACAAGTAAAATTTGTCTCAACAAGCTTCAGCACAGCCATAGGCATCCTTCAATTTTGCATGAGCTGCAAATCTAATCAATCCAAGCACAAGAGGTCAAATACTCTCTCAAAATTCCAGATTTCTCAAGCTTCTACGGGATCATAAGCTGAGAATTTGGAGAAGAAAAAAAATTTAAATCTTAAGTTTGCAGATAAACTCCAGCTTCAGGCCCACAAATTCCAGTAAAATAATTTAATTTCTCTGAATTTTCTTGAAAAGACAAGGGTTAGTAATAGGAATTCATTTTTATTTGAATTTATTTTCTAATCAACCCATGTAGTCGAGCTTTGGAATTTTAAATCTATTAATTAAAGTACTTCCCAGCCTTAAAATCTTAAGTATAATGCCTTCTTTACAATTTATACACGTTTTCTAACTCCAAGCTTCATACAAGCGCCATGTCTACATCAAAGAATGTCGGAGGAAGAGTTAAAAAGAATCAAGTGAGAGAGGTACTCAAAGGATTTTATCTAGAATCCCAACTATCATCCAAATAGAAGAAAGTTACAGACACTAACTTCGAACAATTCAATGTAATTTAACACAAGAGAAGGATGTTTGGCACCCAGAATGAAATGCCTATGCCCATAGCAGCAAACATGATCAAATGCGGACTTCACCAAGCAGCCGGTTTTCCCCCTGCAGTTCAATGTAGTGAGCTGATAGTTCAATGCGCCAAAAGATATGATCCACAAGCACGATCCATCAAAGCATCTAATGGGATCACTTTGGCTTATTTAACTGAAGATTCAGTTAGAGAAGTGTTTGGCATTCCTCGTCGTCACAAAATGTTGAACAGAACTCAAGAGGAATCACAAGCAATGTTTGATCAAGCGAAGGAGGCTTGTATGGATATAGTCAACACTAACTGGGTCAAGGAACCGAAGAAGCATCACTCTAAGTTACCCAAGAGGCTGATTTGCACTGATTTTAAAGAAGAGTATAGTGATATGATCCATATGTTGAACAGAATTATGGGTACTCCTCAAGGGGCGTTCTTTGAAGTTTGGATGTTCCCATACGTGGAAAAAGTTGTATTGGGAATGGAAATGATAAATTGGGCTAAACTGATAAGTGACAATATTGATATCCAGCTGAGAAATCTAGAGAAAACAAAGACCTTCTACATGAGTTCCTACATAGTGTACATCCTAGCCCGGTTTACAAAGTATAGAGGGTTAATCTGCAAAGGAGAAGTAGGGCTTCAAAGTAACCAATTCAAGGCATATGATTGTTACCCTCAGTTACAATTGCACCATAAAGACAATTATAAGATAACCGATGATGCATTTCTCATGTACATCACCCGGCTACTTCAAGGAGGAATCCATAAGAGGTTATCCAAGGAGGCTATGACTGCTAGAAAAGTTTGGATCATGGTTCATTCAATTTCCAACCTTCACATATTTGAGGGTCCACGGATTTGCAGAAGCTCCATACAAACTCCCACGGTACTCGACATATAAGGTGGTCATGCTTGAGGTTACAAGACAGTTGGTTCACTTGGATTCCATCCAGAAGAAAGAAAATAAGCAAGGAGTGCATTTTCCTATTGTGATAGGGAAGATGTTGGAAGTCTACCCTTCCTTGCATTCACAGCCAGAGAGCAAGCCAAGGGGAATTGCGTTTTGGAGTTTTGCTTGCTTGATTAGCTTGCGAGGTGTCAGTGTTTTCCATACTCCAAGTGGCTCATCTTCCTTGTGCCATTTGTCACAGGAGTTAGTTATGCTTTTATAGTTAGGGTTTCTGGAAATAATCTTGGCCGTTGATCTCAGATCAATCTAGGTAGTTGCTTTGTAATTGGGGTGCCTATATAAACCCTTCTCATTTCATTTGTAAGGGGAGACTTGTGAAATTGTTGCTAAGAGCACTATCAAAATAATGATTAGACTCATTGATGAGCATTTATTAGTTTGAAAGCTTGCATGGTTTCATATTTCTTCAATAAAATAGATTTGTTTTCAGCAATTTTAAATGAATGAAAGATTGATAGTGTTGATAATGGTGAAATTAGTTCATACCATTTTCAATTGAATGATTTTCAATTCGATGTGTAAGGTTAGTCTGAACTCTTAAATTACTGAACTCGAATTCTATTACTTATGTTCATTGTTCAAATTGATGATGGTCTTGAGTAATAAGATATCATTCGCAAATCCCTTTGAAGATTGCATCATCTTTGTCTAGTTGTTGTAGTTATTGTACTTGGCAAAGCAAAGATAGGTTTGAATTTCGCCATCCAACACTTGTCTCTTGAGCTCTTAGGAATAGTTTAGAATCAGTCTAGTCTCTAAACCCTTATCTTTTTTTTATTTTCAAAATCGACAGCAGTAAGATCTCAACACTCGTAGACAATAGTATCCATATTCCAAAGTGTTGAAAAGTTGTTGCAAGAGTCTTAAACGAAGAAGGATTGAACCAATAATTTGAGCGTAAGTCCCCCTTGAAATACCAGCAAAACATAGCAAACCAACTGAGACTATCCTATACGCATCAGGAACCTTGGAGTTTACTTTGTGATCACTTAGCTTAGCACATTGGAGACCTTGTTCAAGAGAGAGTAGGATATTCCATTGGGTATTTTATTCTAATGTTAGTTGAGGTCACAAAACCTGCATCAATAGGACCCAGGTGCAATTTCTAGACACGAGGTGTTGCCTCGAGATTGGTGTAGTGGGTCAACTTCCAGCATTTATACCGCTGCCCTTTTTCCAACCAGCTTGCATATGACTTCGATTTCAAACCTGCAGGTGAGTTGGATGGTTCCTCCAGTTCAACAGTGGAGTAGCTCATGGTTGAGGCTGGATGGCAAAGATGATTTGATTCCAAGAAATGACTCTATTGATACCTCCATACACATCACTGCAATATCTTCAGTTGGATTTCAGTTTGATTACCACAGCCCTTACCTTTTATCATTGGCTATGGTGATATCTTTTGATGAGCATACTAATTTTGAGGTTGGACAAGCCTTGGGGCAGCCGGCTACGAGAATCTTTCTAGACACAATATGCCCATTTATTGTTTCACAGAGATGATATGCAGTATTTCAAACAATGTTGTTTTGATTGTTGTGGTTTGGGCGTGCTAGTGTGTTCGGGACCATTCTTTTGACACTTGGAGGTTGAGAGTTGATGTTATGATTTCGGATTGCATCAGCATAGACATTCCCTAGGTGGCAAATTTTAGTGGTATGGCAGTGATTGGCTTGCTTCGCATTTTGGGCATCATGTTGTGTCATGTTGGGGTTAATTCCTTTGGGTTGAGCAAGGTGATTTTCATGGAGACCAGGACTGTGGCTGGCAGTGAGTTTATTGATGTTGTCTTCTCTAAGTTGCCGTGGCAAGATATATTCCATGACATTGACTTCAACCTATTTAGGTTTTTCAGTTTGGACTTTGATGATTTTTACTTTTTGGTGGTCCAGGATAGGAGAGTGCAATTTGGTAACATTGGTCAAATAGTTATGATCAGTGTGGCGCAGCTTCAACATGGTCTTTCCTTTCTGAGACTCACTTGGAACCCGGGAATCACACTGAATTTTAGTGCAGTGACTGTTTGCGATGAGAGAGCCAGTGTTATTTTTCTAGAGCTTACTCTTGCGGTACATCAGTTTGGTTCTCTCGAGGGGCTTTCTTTTGAGGAGTTGATCAAGGCTATGTAGTATTTGATAACTCTTTTTATAGGAGATTTACAGGAGGCTTCATGTGTCGGTACCTCGCAAGACAAGGTTTTCAGTAGATGGTGTTACAGACCTCGTAGATTTATTTGGGACCCTGGGATCATTATTGTTTTTAGTATGGATCAGATTGTTGGTTGCAGGTTTTTACTAGCATTGCTTGAGGACAAGCAATCTTTGGGAAGGGCGGACTGTAATGTTCCCATTTTCGATGTCCTCTTTTGGACTAGTCTGGTTTTGACACACTTACTATTTTTAGTAAGTGCTATATTTAGTAATTGGTCCGACAGGCAGAGCAGTGTAGGGTTTCCTGTTCAAGCAACGAGTGGAGGTTGTCCGATGAGCCTTAATGTCTTGTGCCAATACTTTTTTGGGGGTTTATCGGTGTTTAAGGCATGGCTTTCTATTTTTAGTAGGGCCAGTATGGTGCTCACTGTCTACAATGAATCTTGGTGCAATATAAGTATTTCCAGCGCATATGAATATTTCTCCAATTTGAGTTTTGGGATGTCAAATAGTAAGTCTACTTCGAGTGGCTGGACCTGGTCAGACTTATCACAGTAGCACTAAGTCAGTTGGTATAAAGTTACTAAGGCTAAATCATTTTAATATTAGATTTATGCTTCGAAAAAAGGTCTATTATAAAGTAACTTTATAATTTAACATTGAGGGTCAAAAGGGGTCATAAAAAGTACCTTGGACGCCTAATGATATAACTTGAAGTTGTTTCAAAAATTTATATCATTCAAAATGCTTCCTTGAACTCGAGCACCCAAGCTAAGATGAAGGTAAATATTAAAAATAAATTAAAATCAAAGGCAAATAAGAAGTGGTGTAGGTTTTAGGGCGGAGATGGTCGCCCTAATCTGGAGACTCTTTTAAAAGCTCATTTTGAAGTTCATTTTCTTCAGGTTGAATGTTGGCTGCTTATAGAGATGTTGTCGGTATTGTACCGGAAGGTCTGAGAACGGATTTGAGGATGAAAACCCTCGGAATCTAATGCTAGTTTCAGCAATGAAAGACCTGCTCAAGCTGGTGAATGGTGGTTTCATTTCAGGAATCACAACTGGGCGAAAAAAATGAAGATTTTCCAGTTCTTTTGAAGGATTTCAGTTGGGTTCTGGTATCATTTTGCTTGGATTCAGTTTGGTGTTTTTTCTTGATGATTTTGGTGTGATTGTAACCTAAGTTGCCGAATCGGGTACATGTACGGGCACGGGTACGGAAACGTGGGTACAGTACGCGGGTACGGCAAATTTTTTGGGGGCCTTGGGTACGGAATCGGGTACGTCCCTACAAAAATATAATAAAATATTCATATATATATGCAACCTAATGTATGTATAATTAATATTTTACTAAAATTAATAAATTTAAATTATAATTATTAATAATGAATATATTACTATTAAATTATTAATAATAATTATTTTAAAAAATAATATTTGTAAAATTATATATAAATAATTAAAATAAAAAATAATTTATTTATAAAATTATATACATTTAAAATAATAAAATTTAATATATATTAAATATTTTATAATCTATATAGTATATTATTATTAATTTATTATACAATCTATAATTAATAATAATAAATAAATTAATAATATCTATTATCATTAGAATCTGTAATATTATTAATTATATTATTATTATTTAATATTTATAATTATAATTTACAAATTATAAAATACAATCTATATAGTATATACGATTTAATTTATTAATAATAATTATTGTTAATAATATGATAATAGTTTCGAAGGAGATGAGCCGAGTCGAATGGCCCCTGTGCTCGCTTCCGATGATTTCCGTGATGATCCACCCGCTAGTCTCGCTACCACCTGTGCATCCGGGTGGGTCGGCTTCTAGGGTTGGGAGGAAGGGCCATTATCGAAGTGGTGCAGTAATTTGAGAATGCGTTGAAAACAATTCAAGAACCCTAAACAATGCTAGGAAAATCAGCGGAAATCTGCAGAAAATACAAGAGGAAAATGCAGGCAGACGACGCGCATTGGTCAAAGACTCAGCTCAGGTAGACAACGCGCGCTGGTCAAAGACTCAGCTCAGGCAGACGACGCGGCATAAACAATGCAGAGCCAACGCAATAAAAACTCAGTCAGGGCAGAAACGAACGCGGCACATTTTTTAGGGCTTTTGTTTTTTTTCCAACGTTAAATCGTGCGGAATCGGTCCAAAATCGGTCAACAAATACCATGAAACGCTTCGGTTCGAATCGTTGTTGACCGAATCGTTTCCAACGCACAAAAGACGACTCAGGTACGTACCCAGAGCGATTCGATTCCGAATCCGATTCCGAAGCATTTCGTTTCCAGGTACGGAACCTGGAAGGCAACGATTCGGTAACATAGATTGTAACCAATTTCTGGGCACTTTCTTATTGGACCTGAATCTGGTTTTATGCTCATATATCAAAAATGGCTTAGAGTTTGCAAATGGGTATTGACTAGAATGATTCCTTCATTCATGGCGATTGAGACAAGTATTAGCTTGCAATTTTTAATGGAGGGTTTGATTTTATTAAGCAGATCGAACTTATGAAGAAGGACGTCCTTTGTCGAAGGGATTTTCAGTTTGTAATCTGTCTTTAAGTTTGGCTTCTGTTGCTGGTGATTGAAGTTTATCTGCAGCAATTTGGGGTTGCTTGAAAACAGGGTGAATAGGTCCTTATTCTTGCGTCAGCTCATTGCATCTCGGAGGTTTTAAAATCTGCTGCCAAGCACCCAGCTTGATGATTATTTCCTGGTTTTCTGAGTGCTTCTTCAAGTTCTGTTTCTTCCAATGTGGAGGGCTAATAATAAGATGTTTGGTGTTGGGGGAAATATTGGGTTTGATGGTGTTCTCCTAGGTGCAGTTCGTGGAAAGTTGAAGGTCATTGCTGCTGCTATATGCTTCTTAAGCCAGATCTGAGTTAGCTTTCTCTGAGTCTGAAATTTGTTTTAAAAGGGGACTGAAATTTCTGTTACATTTCCTGAGCAATATAAGACTGAAAATGTTTGTAATTCTGCTTTACATGGTCAATGAAAAATCTGATTATTGAAGGGATTGAAGGTTATTTCCAGCAAGTTACTTGTTTGCTTCATTTGCATTTATTTATGTCATTTCGTATCAATACATCATGAATGGCATGTAAGAAAAACAATCAAACAAACCTGAAACAAACTCAGAAAAACTTCATACAGCAGTTGGAAAGTATGAGGAAAAAACAAAAAAATATTTGGGGGTTGATTATTACAGTTAGTGAATATATGCATTCTAAGCCATTGATGGAGCGGATAATGGAGTGAAACAGCATGTAAATGGATATTTTGACTCTTGTAACTTGTTGAAGAGTTTTAAAGGTCATGTGCAGACCTATATTAATCTTCATTGATTGTACTTGACTGTTAATAGTGGAGTTTGAGAGTGATTTGCTCATCCAAACTGGAGTTTTCTCCCTTTTGGGGTTTCTCCATGTTGATATTATAAGCAGCATCGGGCTGCTTCCAGCGATCTCCTATTTGTAATAAATTAAATAGCCCCAGGCTATTTAATTTATTAAGACTCCAAGAGGCGCAATCATTAAGAGTCATATCTATTTGTTAAGACAAACAACTTTAATGAAGAGGCACGATTTTTATGTATGCCGACTCCCTTAATGAGTGACGCGATTTCTTATGAGGATGTCTTCTTGTTCATTGGACGCAATTTATTGAAGGGGTGCATTCTTCAATAAAGGCCAACTTATCTTGAAGTGTGACAACCTTTCCACTTGTATACATATTCAATGCGTTTCATTGTTCTATCATTCATTCAGTTCATCAAGTTCGTAATTCTCAAGTACGAATTGTCTCATGTGAAGATCGTTGTTCTTGGTAGAAGGCTGAGATCTTTATCAGCAGACTGTGTTATTCTGTTTCCGTGTTAAATCAGACTGTGGCGCATATATATCTGACCTTCATATTGGTCCATTGTAAATAAGACATTTATTGTTATCATTCAATATATAAGAGATATATTGTTGCTGGGTTTTTCTCCCTCAAGAGGAGGGTTTTACCAGGGTATCTGCTGTGTTATTGTATTGAATTTTGAATTTTTTTCTGTGCTCTAATCTGATCATAAAACTAACACTCCAAACCATATCCTTATGTTTCAATCAAGGTCCAATGTATCTTGCTATATTTCATACATTTGATTTTGATTGTTTTGTTATTGTGTTTAAATACTTGTTTATGACACTCCCATTTTTGTAAGGACTGTAACACTTAATTGCTCACAAATGGAGGTCATTTTGTGTTATCAAATTTTGATAATCCATAACTGATAAATTATCTAAAGAGTATCCAAGGCAATTTCCAGATCAAACCCTAAACCCTGTATCTTTTGGTTTGCCAAGTTATTCCAGAGAAAAAATTTTGCTACTACAGTTGAAACAATGAAATATATAAAACAGCAAGGACCAAAGATTGCAAAAAATGATAAAACAAAACTAAAATGCAAACTCGACATTGGAGAAAATGTCACCGTTCATTCAAAAATTGAAGCAGCCCCCAAGTTTAGTATTTAGATGTGTTGATAACACATTCTTCAGAAGCTCTCTATTATGTAACTATTCTCTCATACAAAGGTAATATGGTAATATTCTTGCAAAGAAGATAAACCTACCCGGTATAATATTGCATGTACCTTTGAAGATTCTGAATGTAAAACAAAGCTGTCTTCATTTGGTTTCATTGATGTCACAGTGCCTTGGTGAGATGACCCATCCCGCAGCTGGAAATGAAAACAATAAGCTTAGTTTCTTAAATACCAGTAATTCATGCTAATTGTCTATTTCATTTGAAGCACTGTTCTAACCTGAATAATTACAACTCAATCTCACTCGGACATTAATCTCAGAATGCAGGAATTTCCAGGTAGGTCTTATCCTAGTATGTGGGACTGTAAACAAACCAACCTAAAAGCTAAAATTGCTTAAGAAAAGCACAAATAATAATAGATGCAACGGGGATAATAAATAAATGTTCAATGAACAGTGTGCTCTGAAAAACATTATTTATAGGGAGCACCTTTTAACAATTTCTACAAAAATATTAAACACAAGCCATTAATTACCACATTTCTAGAATAGTATTAAAAAATTTAAAACATGAAAAGAGAAAAAAAATACTTCCAATTTTCATAGCCATTTATACTTGTTATAAGGCCACAAACTATACCTCAATACAAAACAATTGTGTTGAGTTTAATGCATGTTTATGTGATTGAAATGCCAAATTCATTAAAGATTTTATAATCTTGAGACCAGCATGGTATGCAGGCAATATATAGTCATGTATTTTACTTAAGAAAGGTGTCATACAGCTAGTTCTACATATCCTGGCTTCTCAGATGCATCTAGGATGTGCATGCAACTCCCACAGCTAACCTGCAGATTGGCAGAAGTTCCTTAAAAAAAAAATTATTTATTACAGAACTGTATTACGTTTATTACTCTGTATCATGTCAACAACCATAGCCAAAATCTAAATACTTCTATCATCTCTCCACTGAGTATGGAAAGCCATGTACAGAATTTCTTACCCATACATGAAATAGACAATGGTTAGCTCATGGAATTCATGCAAAGAATCCCTCAGAATTGCCTTTAACAAAAAAAATTGTTGTATCAAGTTTGCAACGCTTCAGCCAAATTTTGCATTTATAATTTTATAGCCTTTTTAATCAATAAGTGTTTTCAACTTTTAAGCACAACAATTAATTGTATCTGATTATCCAAGTTTAAATTGTACAAATAAAAATTGTAAAGATCCATTTGAGACAAATTGCAAAATCATTTGAGAACTATTTTAAAACAATCGAAAATTGGATGAGCAGCATTGCAAATATAATCATATAACAATACTACATGCCCATGCATTTCTTCAATAACCAGTCCCTTTATATAAAAATTTTGAATTACCTGATAAAAAAGTACAGTCTTGCCACCTCCACTTAATCCTACAAGCAAAATAGTGTCTGCCTTCTTGCGCCTTAATGTCCTTATAACTGTAAACTTAAAGCCATTTAAAAAAGGAAATGTTACATTAGGATCCTTCTGACATAAAATTAAAGAGACAAACTCACTCCAAAAGAAAAACTCTAAACTATTAGTAACATTTGGCAAATGTTATCTACTAAATATTTCAAAATCTTCATTGAGCAAATATCTTTTAAAACACAAGCTACACATGTTGATGCAGGCAACAGGAGCATCCTCAGCCCATCAGCAATCTTGAATCAACCAAATAAATTCTGCTTTCTTTTTTGGTATTTCCCTGGCGCAATGGGATTTTGTGGTGATATCCTCACTACACTTGTTCACGGAGGGTTCTTTTAGTTCTTCTCCCTAAGTTGACAGTTTGTATTGTGTGGTAGCAGTGTGATAAGCATCTCATCTTCCATGACCTGCTAGAGCTTCACTGATCTGGCTTACATGTTCTTCTCTTATCTTTTCCTTGGTGAATGTATAGACTAATCAATGTGAATGCATCATGTTCTAAGCTCAGAGTTTAATTTTTTTAATTAAAATGCGAAGAGTTTAATTTTGCAACAATGTTTGGTGATGAAAATAACATAAGCCATGGATCTCAGTCAGCATTGTAGCATCCCAAAAAACCCACCCTCGGGTGTGTAACTGTAAATCTAAATGATGTGCCAATTTGATAAGGTCATCGCTACCTCTTGGAGATTGTAACAGGTTTTGTTGAGCCCCTTGATGTGCGTAAGTATGCATCCCCAAGATCATTGTAATTATTGCTCACTCCAGGAAAGGTTCTATCTCTTGAAAATTGTAAGATCCCTACAATTGTAATATTCAGTCTTATGACACATTGTAGGCCTGTGTACCATGTTGGATGTATTCATTTTGTGTTATTCTTCCATTTTGTCTCTGTATTATTACATTTAAGTGTTTGTGTTTGCTTGAGCTACTTGGTTTGACAGTCCTTGAATGGACCCTTGAACTTTGCCCTGTATCAAGTGGAATTAGAGTGAGGTGTGCTCTGTGTGGAGAATAGATCTCCTCGGATCGGAATTGATCTATGTGTGGTGTGGCCAGTAGTTGCACTCACACAAATTTTTGACATTGTTAGCGCCTTTAGTCAAGTTTGTTGTCATTAATGAGGTCTTCCTTGTTGTGTCAACTAAGTTCTTCACCTATCAAGTTGCAAAGTTGTTTTGTCATGGCCCAATTTTTCAATCAACTATTCTTGCAGATTGCCCAAGGTTGAACTATTCTTAGTGAATGATGAAGAAGTTGCTAACTGATAGTGGCTCTGACAGTAGAAAGAAGAGAAGGAAATCACAAATAATTGGATCTAGAATTGAGGTGGGCAAATGAATAAGTAAACTTCTCCAACACTCCATTTGACTGCAATGTTAGCACAGATCTCTGTCAAGGCATGATGCAACGGCTAGTTTAAATTGTGGTTTTGTGAGGGTTTTTGCAGGTTTCTGCAAAATCACAAATTTTTTGCAGGGTTGAAGCTGCCATTTTTGACAATTTTTCTGGACAAAATCATGCCCTGGATTTTTTTGACGATTTTTTGGAAATTTGTGCCTAGGGTTTCAGACCTGAGGAGTTTCACATTTTGCTGATTTTTTTCTTGATTTTTAGACAAAATCGTGGTTTTTGTGCCAGCTGTTCATTACCTCATATCTTGTGTCTTTGAAAAACGCGAGGGTTGGCATCTATGCATTTTGAGTAGGAGTCTACCTCCTATGCATTGATGGCCAAAAGACCAGCAGATCATGTCAAATCATCTGTGTGGTACATTGATTTTGGAGCCACTCAGCATTTCACAAACAGGAGAGATTGGTTCATGGAGTATATGGCTTGCTTCAATTCCGTCAACTTTGGTGGTGGCGAAGAGAATATAGTTGTCGGCAAAGGCAATGTTTAGATCACATATGGCGAGAAAAATCTAATATTTCTCAATGTATACTAGGTTCCGGGCATGGAGCTCAATCTACTCTCTGTGAGTCAGATTATGCAACACTGTCCAAAGTTGGACATCATCTTCAGTTCACACAAGTGTCGTATTGCTGATAAGGAGTCCAAGAAAATTGTTGCAATTGGGCTTGAGGATCATGGCTTGTATCGATTGGTTGTTGTTGGAGAGTCTCAGGAGCATGCAATGGCTGCAAAGAGTTCATCCATCAACACTCTTTGGCATCAGCGGTATGGGCATCTCAACTGTAATGTCCCTGTGCGCAGCTGGGTGCATCCCGGCGGCGCACGATGTCCCCGTGCGCAGCTGGGTGCGTCCCAATGGCCACGTGTCCATCGGGACGCACCCAGCCACGCACGGGGACATTACATCAACATAGCCTACCTCTCTCAACTAGTTCGAGAGAACTTGGTAGAAGGCTTACCTGAAATTCAGCAGCAAACACATGGTGTATGCGGAGCTTGCTAGGCAGGGAAGCAGCATCGTACTCCATCTTCAGATGGAAAGTCTTGGAGAGCATCCAAGGTCCTTCAACTGGTTCATGCAGATGTTTGTGGACCAATGAATACTACATCAATCACTTGTGCCAAGTATTTTTTGTTATTTGTTGATGATATAAGTAGGAAAATGTGGGTGTTTTTCCAAAGCAAAATCAGACGTTTTTAATGAATTTCAGAAGTTTAAAACATTAGTTGAAAAAGAGTCGGGATGTCAAATCATAACTCTTAGGTCAGATAATGGGGGTGAGTTATGTTCAAACCAATTCACTCACTTATGTGCTAAACACAGCATCAAGCATCAGCTTACCACACTCTATACCCCTCAAGCTGAACAGAGTTGTTGAGCGGAGGAACCGTACAATTATCGAAATGGCTCATTGTATGTTGGAGAACAAAAATGTTCCCAAGAAGTTTTGGGTTGAATCAATGTATATTGTTGTCTACCTTCTTAACAGGTCTCCCACATCGGCCGTCAAGAAGATGACACTAGAGGAAGCATGGTCTAGGAGGAAACCAAGAATCAATCACCTTAAGATTTTTGGTTCGACTATGTATGTTTGGACTCCAAATGCCAGGAGGACCAAGCTAGATTCCAAAAGCCAAAAGTTGATGCTTACAAGATACAGTGACAATCATAAGGCCTATCGACTGATTGATGTGGACACTGATCGTCTAACATTCAGCAGGGATGTTGTGTTTGATGAGGAAGGTGGGCCCTTTCAGCTCTCTTCTCCCATCAAGACCCCTGAGGATCAGCCTCTAAAGACTAAGGATTTCGGTGTTAGGCTTCCATTAGCTCCACCTGAAGGGGGGGAATTTGATGATTCTAAGATCGTGGAATCTCCAAGGCATGATGCCCTTCTAGTTGATTTCCCTCAAGATAACCTGAATCAGCATCCAAATGACTTCATTCCATGCAACCCAAGTCATGATGATGATCATCCTAATTTGGAAGAAGATGCATCTCCTCGTCCTAAGTGGTGGGCGAAGCTCATTGGTGATGTTTGAGATGATGAGCTTGTTGAGGGCAGATCGTCTAGAGGCAAGAGCAAACAAAACACAGTAAAATTTGCTCTAATGGCCAACATTCAGAGTGCTTACGAGCCCCAAGACTATTCAGAGGCAAAAGGTAAACCTGAATGGGAAAAGGCTATGGATTCTGAGCATCATAGTCTTTTGAAAAACAATACTTGGGTTTTGTCAAATCTTCCACCAGGGAAGAGACCCATTGGCTGCAAATGGGTCTACAAGTTGAAATACAAAGTTAATGGAACACTTGATACATACAAGGCTCAGTTGGTGGCTAAGGGGTACTCGCAAAAAGAAGGCATTGACTATGAGGAGACCTTTGCACCCACAGCAAAGATGAGCACCATCCGACTTGCCCTAGCCATGGTAGCACAGTTTGGCTGGAAGGTCCACCAGATGGACATGAAGAGTGCCTTCCTCAATGAAGATTTGAAGGAAGAGGTCTACATGACGCAGCCTCCTGGTTTCAAGGTTGCAAGCAAAGAGCACAAGGTATGCAGATTGTTGAAGGCTCTTTATGGCCTAAAGCAGGCACCCGAAGCAGGGTACCTGAAGATTGACAAGTACTTGGTTGCATAGGGATTTCAGAGGAGTTCCTCAAATGCAAATTTGTATGCCAAGAGCACTGGTAGTGATATCATCCTTCTTGTCATCTATGTGGATGATATCATTATTATTGGCAATGGGTTACATTTGCTTGAGCAAATCAAGTTGAATTTGTGTCAGGCATTTGATATGACAAATTTGGGTCTTCTACACTATTGTCTTGGTTTTGAAGTTTGGTAGACAAGTGGTAGTATTTTCATCTCTCAATTGAAGTATGCCCGGAGTTTGCTGGAGAAATTTAAGATGGTAGATTGCAAAATCTCATCCACTCCCATGGAGAAGGGGCTGAAACTTTTGACCAAAATAGACTCACCAGTGGTGAATGAGTCAACGTTCAAGCAACTAGTGGGCAGCCTCATCTATCTTACTGACACTAGACCTGATCTTAGTTAATGACAAGAAGTCCTCTTTTGGGTATGTTTTCAATCTTGGTATGGATGCAGTCACTTGGACCAGTAAGAAGCAACAGGCAGTAGCTCTTTCCTTGACAGAAGCAGAGTATCGGGGAATAGTTAAGGCAGCATGTGAGGCAGTATGGCTACAAAGGATGCTTGTTGACATGCAAATGTCTCAAGCAAGGCCTAAACCCTTGTTTTGTGTCAACCAAGGGGTGCTAAAGCTTGCCAAGAATCCAATCTTCCACGAGCGCACAAAGCATGTAGAGCTTCATTGTCACTTCATTTGATAGCTTGTTGAAGATGCATCAGTGATGTTGCAATATGTTCCAACTGAGGATCAGACTGCAAACACTCTCACCAAGTCCCTAAGTCCAGATAAATTTGTAAAATTTTGGGGAAAACTTGGTGTAGTTAGTAGAATGACCATTAAGGAAGGGTATTAAAGTATTATTGTGATATTTAATGGTCATCTTAGTTGTTAGTTTACTTTAGTCAGTTTTAGCAACTTTCAATTTAGTATTTTAGTTCACAACTGTTTCTTTTTAGAAACATCGTCTTGTAAACTATTATTAAAGGAGTATTCCTCTCCTTGTTTAATAACAATAATCAATTACCATTTCAAAGAGTTGAGGGAAGACTTGAGTTGCAGAAATTCTCATTCGAACTCTAAAGTCAAGATATTGGGTTTTCATTAAAGTGAATGAATGTGAGTTGATGTTAAGCCTATACTGCAAAAACTTGTCTTGAAACTTATCATGTGTACGGATTCTAGTTGATTTATATATCTCCAAAGATCTTCTTGCAAACATCATTCTGAAAGTAGGTAATCACTCATGGACTCAACCTTTGCATTATGAAGGATTATCATTTTGTTGCCATAGGTGCTATGAAGTTAGACATATTGCTACAGATTGTCCTAAATCTAGAAGCAAGTTAAGTTGCCAACCCTCATGGTGGCAAGGCGCTCTTCCTCATCACCTTTCTATTAAAGCTATACAAGTAGTTTCAAATTCTTTATCTAATACAACACAAGTTCAAGAAATTACGATTTCTAACTCAAGAAATTCATTAGAGGCAGCTCCCTCCCTGGTCAAGCAAGGACCTTTATCTCCCCTTTTTGAAGGTTCTTCAAACAGAAATGTTCATCTTATTGTGGAGAATTCTAGATCATCCTCTCCAAATCATAATAGTGGGAATGATGATTATATGTGGACTCTCGTGCAGAAAAAGAGAAAGCTTCAAAAAAAAAAGTTTTGTAACATCATAATAAGCTTCTTCAATCTCATGTTAAAATGGGTATTCAGGATTCTAATTATAGCATATATTAGGTGGTTGTTTTGGGTTTATTTTGGTGGTTTGTACGTTTTAAGTCTTGTTGAACTTTGCTCCCTTCCTACACTTCAAGGAAGGTTTCTCACTATAATCTTTTTGAGTTTAATATAAACTATAAAAGGAGGGGGCCCTAATCCCTCACTTGAATGATCCAAAAAAATAAAAAATGAGCAAGTTGCAATTGACTCTATAAAGGCTAGTCAAGGGCTTAAGCACCAACAAGGGCACAACACACATATGAGATATTTGAGAAGACAAGGATCCAATAATAAAAGGAAAGAACATGGGCCATGCACGGCATGTTCAAGTGAAGGCACGCAAAGCACCACATCAACAAAGTTTCATGGAGGTCGCCTATTTGGAGGTGGAGCTCAAGCAAAAGCTTGAAGAAAGGAGGAGAGGCTCTAAATGGATGCAAGATGCAAAGATTGTTGACATAGAGAATACTAGATGAAGTTAAAAAGTGGAGTTTTCTGAGAGCCATTTGTAGCTAGGTTCTCAAAACAAGTTGTGCCATCATGCAATAAGAAGGGTTGACTAATGTTAAAACCCACAAAGAGACAGCCACAACAAACATTAAGGAGAAGGAAAGACACCAGTTAAGGAAAAAAAACCAACATTCAAATTCACACCCACCCAAGTGGCTATTCGACCTTGTTAAGACATGCATTTTGTCACTAGATATTTGCATTAATCAAGGAAGCATCATTTTCAATATTTTTCAGAAGTAATGACAACAGATACTAAGTATATGCCACCTGAAAAGGCAATTTTGAATGGGCAAAAAATTACACCATTTGAAAGTTCAAACTAAAGAACATCCAACTAGAAAAACTCTAGAAGCATTCAAGAAGTAGAAATTTGAAGACAATGATTAAAAGGCCTTTTCCATGATCCTCATGTCTATGTTTGATGAACACATTCCTAAATTTCGAGACAAAGACAACTCCTAAGGCATGAGATACTTTGAAAAATGTGCATGAGACTGCATATCATTCATATATCTTTTATTAAGAGTCAACCATAAACTGTGTCCATGTTAGATCATGATTCCATTAAAAAACATTGTGCACATGTCAAGGATGTGAATCAAAAGTTGATAGCTGTAAGGGGTAAGTTAGAGAACAAGCATGTGATGGTTATTACATATGATAGCCTTCTTCCTACAAGCATTTTGTAGCAATTCTTGCAAAGGACAAAAAGGCTTTCATTCACACTAGCTGAACCTAGAGGGATGCTTCTCTTTGAAGCATACAATAAACATATAAAAATTGGCAAAGCATTTCAGAAAAAAATAACTAAACCAAAGTTAAAGATGAATAGTCCATCAAATATATGCAAATTTCAAATCAAGTTGCATCCAAGCACTATTGAAACAAGCAAAACAAACAAGAGAATCAAGCTTACACAAAGCAGACTATAACAAGGTGAAGTGCTTCAGCTAGGGATAACCTGACCATCACAAGAGGATTCGGAGGATAGATGACATGGCCCAGAAGAAAGTTGTTGGTCACTTTGTAGACAACAACGATGTAATGTCCCCTTCTGATGTCTAGGCAGAAGTGACTTAATTAGCCTATTTTATTCTCGTAGGCTAATGTCAGAAATAAGGGAATATTTTAATTAATTATTTAATATTATCCATTTCCAGTATATTTTAAGGATAAAATTATTTAATTAATTTAATGGAGCTTATAAAGTGACTTGGTGATTATTTATGAAATATTAAAAAGGTCACTTTATTATTATTCCCAGGTTTATTTTAAAATATCAAAAAGTGGGAATTCGAAAAGTTAAGTGGAAATTGCATACAAAAGTGAAAAGTGAAGCTCATTTGGTTTATGCTTATGGATATTATTCTTCTTGGTGATTTTGGAGAGCTTTTTGGAGTTCTAACCCTAGAACAGAAACCCTAAGGGTGATTAGTTTCGGTGGTGCAACAAATCTACCCTAGCCAGTCTATTGGAGAAGTTACATAGATTTCTCACAGTGTTATTACGGTGCAATTATTGAAATTTGTGAAGTCTCTTTCAAAGACAAATTTCAGAGTATTGGGTTTAAAGCTTGTAGACGGTTATCTAAACACAAAATAAAATAGCATATCAGTTAGGGCCTGTCGAACTAATTCCAATATTTCAGATGGTCATTTATTGGTCTTGAGGCTGTTGAAGGTATCGATATTTTACAATGTTCAACAGGGACACATCCCCCCCCCCCCCAAAAAACCCCACGTTTCCTAGACGTCCCTGTCTCAAAGACTTGAGGACTCAGGCAAGATGTCCCCCCACCAACCCGCCACTAGCATCACCATCTCCAAGACGCCACTGGAACTTCGAGGACGTCAGGGTGTCCTCAAGACATCTAGGGGACTCCTAGTTGTCTCCAAGATGTATAATTCTTATACATCTTTTTATAACTATTTTTTCAAGTACTATATGTATTTCAGCGCCCTGCCGCCACCCCCCAACCCTCCCCCTCCGCACTCCCTCTCCCCGCCCCCCCGCTGTCCCCAAACTTAGGCCCTTGGTCCCCCCATCAAGAAACTCTATGGAACTATGATATTTTATGAGGAAGCATCAAATATATCCTAATTACTAATCGCAGCTTGCATATATATTAATTCGTAGTCTTGGGTTAAGTTAGCCATATCATTCCCTAAAGGAATCACAACACTTTATGGAGGGTGTCATCCAAGTCTTGGCCTATTAGGTGTGATGTGGAGAACGACTTGACCATAAAGTAGCCACCACCATTATTTGGAGGTATTTGCCTATATTTTAGTCACTGTACATTGCCATAAAGGGGGTCGAGTTTATGGTCTGCAGCCGTACTATACATTTTGGGCATTGTACCATCAGCTACAAGTTGGAGCATGCAACATGGGGTATTGAGGAGTTTATTTAATAGAAGAACTTGGTCATACATCTCAGGTCAGCACATTTAATGTGTATGAATTGAATCTTCTGATATTCATTGTAAACGAACAGCTGAATGAAATATATACTTCAGCTATATGTTCTTTGTTTTTTGCAAATCTCACTATTACAAATGTTATTACTATTCAATATCCAGTAAACAAACTATGGGAGGATTATATTGTGTATGTGGTGCATAAATTTTGAGAATATCTCTGAAAACAAATTAAAACATGTTCTGAACTGCATTATGACAACTGTTTGACGAAATGCCTGTACTACTAAGTTGATGAAACCAAAAAAAATTTAAATACAAAATTGCCTGGGGATATTTCAAATGCCAAAAAAAGAAGAGAATTTCTTGCTTGTAACAACACTAATGTTGCCATAGAGGAACGGCATATGGATTTTGGTGTCTCAAGGCATATTAAGAATTATTCAATAAGTTGGTTGTTTAAGCAAAATCCCATTGAAATGATAAACTTAAAGATGATACAAAGTCGACAAGTTGGAACCATTTTCATATAAGCAGTGATTTTGCAGTTTATCAAACTATGTGGTGATTTATTGGGATTGAGCTATATATTTCAAGTCTATATCCATTGACACATTTCATGGATAGAGGTTCACAAGAACCCATCTCTCATGACCATGAATCGTCCACTTAGCACTCACTACAGCTAGGTGAACTCACAAGAGTGAAGCACCAGAATTTCCTAGGAGGTCACCCAATCCAATGTTACTCCAACCCAAGCATGCTCAACCATAGAGTTTCCCACACAATCAATCCCATTGAGCTTGCAACCCATTTACAAAACTTTCAGAAAGTGTTGCACCTTGTGAATAATCCATTATAGAGCCAACCAGCCACAAGAATGTTTTGCAAAGAGAGGCAACTTGGAGAGCTTTTAATTTCCTTGAGTTGGTACTTAATTATATTTGTGAACCAATGCAAACATAATCCATTAGTAGCTGCAGTGTTTTCTTTTATTGCATTGATTGGCCTTTCAAAGAGACTCCAGTGTATTTCTTAATAAACAAGTGTGGTGTATTTAAATCCTTCCAGTCTAGATAATATAAATCAAATGTTCATGATGAGAAGGATTTAGAAATAGTACCCCTTTTTTAAGTGCCCTGTATAATATTCCATATATCAAACATAAGGACACTACTTAGTACTCACATTCATCATATAGGTAGATAGGGAACGTGTACCTTTATCTCTCAGCAGAGAAGACAAGATACAATAGGGAACATGTAAATTGGAGATCAGTTTTTGCCTAGGTAATTAGGAGAACATGACACTATCTCTCAAGAGGTATGGCAGGATTCGATTAGGAAAAACTGTACACTTCATTAATTGGTGATCAATTCAATTCTAGAGGTAAATTCTATTAAATAGTAGCATGCTATAGGAATCTTAACCATCTAGAAATCTATGCATGTGCATATCATTCATTGTGAAATAATTGAGAGAAATAACATCGTTAGGTTTCCAGTTGAATTGTCTCAAGTATGTGAATGAAATTGATGTTTAATAGATTTTAATAAACAGAAAAAATGACGTCAGTCTTTATTCATCTCATCCAAGTTTTCATGTTCATCAAACTCATATCAGGTCCAGGATTATTGTGTATGTCATGCAACTCACGTGAGTAACAATTTTTTGTTCTATACTCCTGTTGAATGGCAATATTCAAAACCTTACAACTTGGACACATCTAATTCAAACTATGTGAAGAAGCTAATAGTGCACAAGAGTTTGGCCTTACCATTTCACTGTAATTGTTTTCCATTTTAAAGCCAACTTCATTAAATGAATTTCCCCTTCATCGGCTCAATTTGTAATCTACTTTTTCAACTTTCAGTTATGAAAATTGCATGTCCTTTTCTAGAAGGCAAGCAATGGGTTGGAAATCCATGTATTAATGAATAGTAATTTGTGGTAATATTTAAACAGTATTTATAGTAAACAATTTGCTGAATCAAACAGAAAGAAGATTTCACTGGTGTTACTACAATCTAACAAACCACTGACGAGCATTTTGAAATGAGAAAGAAATTTCTTATGTATTTCTAAAAGGTGAAAGGAAATATCGATTTCACTCACCAATGAAAACTAGAATAGATGTAACAAGTAGAATTCCAATAGTGACGTAAAACTCAAATCCTAATCCTAGAAACTGTTGCATCAATGCCTCCATTTATATTTTCCACTTCACTTTCTTGCTCTCCTCTCTGTGATTATCCTGCATCAACGTAAAACAATAAATAGGAAATTTGGTAACAAATTGAATTCTGTTTAAAAAGTTAATTCAAAGATCCAGCTGAATCAAATGAGCTCAAGTGGTAAAAATATTAAGCGCTTCATTAAATTATGATGAAACCCCAAGTTCAAATCCATGGAAAAACCCCATTCAAGTCAGTGGGTGTTGACATCTAAATGCTACACTGTCATATTACACTACTTGCAGAAAGAGAATAAAAATCATTAATACAAAGCAGAACATATAAAGACCGATAGTCTTGTTCAACAAGGTAGTGTACGGTACAATGCAATGCTTGGATACAGAGTGAACTAGTTACATCAGTGCCCTTAGCCCATCTTCTGACTTACTGTTTAAGGATTGGCCAACCAAACGCTTGTTGGTTAAAACACAACCGACAATCCAACCATCCATACCCCAAAAAATAATGAATTCAATACCTAAACCAGCAATACAATGATTAACAAGACAACTAAGTCGGCAACAAGACATGTTATCTTATTCCTAGCACGGAGCTTACTCAAAAAGGAGGAATATAGCAAATTCAAAAAGAGTAAAAAATAGTTAATATCTCAAAGGTAATGACAAAAAACAACCTGTAACTGTAGTAACAAAAAAATTTCTCGGCAATAACTCGGCAAACCAAAAGATACAGGTTTTGTCCGTTAACCGGAATTTAATTGGGAAAAGATTGGGTTAGGGCTAAGGGGAAAAAGAGTTACGGTTAAGGGTATATCACAAAATAATCGCTGCAGAAATGAGGAAAAAGACCCAGAAAACTCAAATCCTAAGTAAAATATCTGCAGGTCCATCGGTAATTGTAAAAAAACAATCTATGAAAACGTAAATTTATATTTCCCCTGAGGAACACCATGTAGTTGTAAGAAGGAATTCTGGTCAGAATAAAATGCAGCCGAAGCTCTACAGACCAGGAAAAGAATCTAATACAAAGTCCTTTCAAAAATAAACACATTTCAGATCGCCAACCATACTATGTATCCCATAAACAATTTTTTAAATGTATTTACTCCTAAACCAGAATCAGTCTTTTATTTTATTCTATTGGATGCATTCATTAAAAAACATAACTTGCCTGCCACTCCACCCAGCATAATTATAGAACACAAATCTTCAAACAACTCTCGATGACTGCACAAACCCTTTTCATGTGTGCAGTAATTAGAACCTTTGACCTCCGGGAAGTGATCGACTTTGAAGAGCTCCTCTGAGTTCTTTTGAAAGGGCAATCTCTTACTCGATAGTTTAAAGGGTAGGAAGTTCAGGAGTTTCTTGCCCTTTCAAAAACTGAAAAGTAAAGTTACACACAAAAACTAAAGCGAGGCGTCTGTGTTAATATAATTCTGGTTTAAAAGGTGTCGATCCAAACAATTTAAACGGGGGAGAAGGCTCAGGCTCGATAGTGGAGCGGGAATATATAGTGGGGATAGGAGTTGGTGGAAATAGATTTCTAGCTGGAGTATTTTATTAGTGTTTGTTTTCAGGCAATATTATTACAATGTTTTTTTCTTGTTTAATTAGTTACTAGCAGTTGCACCGAAAGAAGGTGCAATAGTTACGTCAATTGTATTTTATAAATTATTTAATATGATTTTGAATAGCATTCTAATAAGAATCTTCAAGGAAAAAGTTTGCACTTGGCACATACAAGTTCAATTGAAAACATATTTTTCTCAATATCCTTGAGTTGCATGTTGTAGTTTAAATTTCAAGCACTACGCTTATGCATTAGTGCAATGACTGTATACACATACGCTTTGAATCTAAACTTAGCTGTAAAAGTTGGCTTTCATTATCTGGTTGAGCACAGATCATCTCGATTTGAACATAATAACATAACTAAATGAAGATTGACTTTAAAGTACACAAAAATGTCAATTCTTTATTATATAATTTGATCCACTACAAAAACACCACCTAATGCATAATATTGAAATCATGATAACATTTAGTGATTGTCTCATATGACTTGAATTTCATGAGGGGGTTAAAAAAATTGCTTGCATTGATGGGGCGGGTGTGTTAGTCTGCATATGTCTAGCTTGTCTCTAATGTTCAATTGATAGGAAAAGGTATGTGTTGATTCACATTACAAGCATAACCTCTAATTCAAGGCCTACAAGTTGCAGTAAAGAATGGTGTAAAGAAGCTAGAGTTTAAGGGGGACTCTATGTCATATGATCATTATATCTGATATGAAAAATGGAACCTCAAATATTTTCCCTTTAGAATCTTAGGCATTAAGATTTTGGTGATTTTTTTGTCATCATGCTTTATTCTGGTAGAATTTTTGTTGTGTTTTTTTGTTTGGTTAGTAAATTCTAGATGTTACTTTCTGCTATGAGCATTTGAAAGGCTAGTACCTATCTCTTCATCTTCTAAGAGTGGGAAATGTTGGAATTGTGAGTAATCATCGATGAAAGCTAAGAAAGCCTTGAGATGCCTAAAGAAATAGATATTCCATACCCATCACATAGCACTCCCAATGAAATTCCAAACCCATCATGTTACAATCCCAACAAAAATGCACAAGAAGTTTGTAACAAGGAAACTAACAAATACAATGCATCTAATTAGCTTGAAAATCAAGAGAGTAATTGTCAAATCAGTGAAATAAGAGTTGCAATGGAAAAAGACTAAAGTACATGACTTCATGCGAGGCCCTTTGGTGGAGGAGAATTAATCTGTTGTGTGATAAATGGCAATCTTGGACAATGAGTTTCAAGCAACTTTAAAGAATGGCTTCTGAGAACTATAGCTTGGGTGAGCTGCTTGACAAGAAAACAAGGGACTAAGCTTCCAACTCTTTATCAGAGCATGTCATGCCTATCTCGGGCAAAAAGGATGAACCACAATGTTGAGACAAAGTCAAGGAATAGAGGAATTGATAACCTTGCATAAGGCACCATCTACTTAAGAAAAATCCCCAAACAAGTTTGGTACTTACAAAGATTTTGTACACATATGAAAAGTTTGTAACATGTGTTTCAAATGTAGTTGTATATCATGTACAAGTTATAGCATATGATTGAAACGAAATGCAATAGATTTTAGTACATGCAACCAACAGACGTACGTATAAAAACTACATCATAGATCAAACATAGAAACGGAATTCTCCACTAAGTTTGACTTGAATTATGCTCTTCCCAAGAGCTTGAACAAATGAAAACAACTTTGTATTGCATAATCAGATCAAAATATGTGGTCGAGATTTCTACAGTCGGGTTTGATGTACTTACAAATATATCCAGTCCAACATAGCAACAGGCTTTTACACTAAAATTTGAATTCAACTGTGCTCTTCCTAAGAGTACAAATGAATCAAAACAAGTCCACTGTGCAGCCTAATTAGAAAAAAATCGATGATCATATTTTCTTACATGTAGGTTTCATGTCTAAACTACAAAATATTTTAGCATTTCTTAATGATATCAAAATCTACAGTTGTAAAAACTTGGCTGGCAAGGTCCCTGGCAAAATACGGTTAAGGGTGTGTTTGAAGGGTGGCCACGTCCCTCTGGCGCATCCCTTTTCTCAAGTGTTTGGGTAGTAAGCCCGTCAATTGTGATCTGGGAACTTTGGAAGGAACGGAACAAAAGGATTTTTGAGGATAAAAAAGAAATAGTAACAAGAATCAAAAATAGAATTGATCTTGCAATAATGGAAGTGGTAAATGTTGCAGTGTCTCATTTTCAGCACCAAAAGTTTTCCTTTTCAGGGGAGGATAGCAAGTTTCAAAGAATGTGGCCAGGACTAAAGGTACATTTTGAGAATATGTTGGTGAGGCAAGGTGAAGCACAAATTTCACAGAAAATGGCAGTATGGGAAAAACCGAAGGATGGATGGTACAAGGCAAATTTTGATGGAGCTGCAAAAGGAAACCCTGGTCCCTCAGGAGCAGGGGCTATCATTCGGGATAGCCAAGGAAATTTGATTGCTTTTGGGGCTCGAAAGTTGGAAGATGGGTCAAACAATATTGCGGAGGCAAAGGCGGCCCTTTTGGCTGTAGAGTTAACGAAATTGCTGGGAGTTAAAAATCTGCATCTAGAGGGTGACTCACAGGTTATAATCCAAGCAATAATCAATGGTGGCGCTTTGGCTTGGCATTTGCAAGCATGTGTTCGAGCCATCATAAGTGTCTTAAATTCTTTTGAACAGTTTGAAGTAAGTCACATTCAGAGGACGGGTAATGTTGAAGCTGACCACCTGTCCAAATGGGCGACGTCTTTTGATGTGATAGGGGAGTTAAGGAAGGAGGACTTCTGTCAGGTGGTGATATCTGATATTTAGCTCCTTTTAAATTTATCCTCTATATTTGGTAGTGATTACTGCGGGAGTTGTCATCACAAGTTGTTTGTGTGCGGTGAAGGAGGACAGAAGTTAGAGGCCTGCATTAATATGAAGTACCGTGGGAGGACAAACGGTTTCTACGGAGGCAGAGGTTTTTATTTATGTTGCAGGTGGGAGGCGTTGGATATGACAACTTGACTGATCCACGCCGGCAATTGGGAAGGCTGGTTGAGGCAATTTGCATTGGAAAGGATAGGAAGTTAATGATTTCCTGGAATGCATATTGGGTGGTGATGTCACAGGTTTTAAAGCTTGGCAGGGGAAGGACGGGTAGGAAATGTATCTTGTCTTTCAAAATGATGGCCTTTTATATCATGCAAATGAAGCATTTAGCTCTCATTTAAACTTTTTTCTGGTGAAAGTTTGAGTGCGAAGTGAGGGAAAGTGTGGTTTGAAAGCTGTGATAATGGAGGCAATGTATGGTTTTTCAACAAAGCTCCAGTAGCAAGGCTTTTTTGGTCCTGTATCGAAGTTTAGGCTAAAGTACCTATTGAAAAATCCGCAAGATGAGGTGATTGAAGTGGTGTTGGAGACATTGGGACCGCATTTCATGGAGGCCACCCACCAAGGGTGCTTGAATACCGACATCGCTTCGATGTTGTTTGCGTGGGGTATGGAATTGAATGAAGAAGTTGAAGTAGTTAAATGGGTAGTGAGATCTTTGTTTTAGGAGGAGTTGCTAGGGAAATTGGAATCTCTGGTAGAATGAGCAGTCCCGGGGAAAGGGTATGATGTCTCTGAAGGAATTGAGGATATGGATGAAGCCACAGAGGAGGGTATGATCCCGTTTGTGAGGTGGCGGAGGTTAGTGGATAGGGATGAATACAGACTAACAATCCTCACAGCCTGGGAGAACCTAAAACTTTTACTGCGTCAGTAAGAAGAGGAAGAGAGGTGGGAGGGTGGTGACCAGTCGAACAGACTTCCAAGACAAAGACGGTTTGGGGGCAGGGGAAGTGGAAAGGGTGGAAGAACCACTAGATAAGACTCTTAGTTTGAATGGTGTCTGGTGCTAAAGACGGAGCAGAAACTTTTTGGAAAGGTGTTTTGCAGAATGAAGAATATATTGGATTGGAGCAAAAGTTTACAAAGATATGGATGATCTAAATGGTATCTGGAAGGCGATTGAAGTTGGTGATGGCATTTTTTGGCAGTGCGGAATGGGAATCTAGAAGGCGTTCGAAGTTGGTGGTGGCATTTTTTGGCAGTGCAAAATGCGAATCATTCAAAAGCAAACGAATTTTATCTCAGCAGTGTGATGTTTGTTTATTCTGAAATGTATTTACTGTTAAATTCAATACTGCATGATATTTGCGTAAATTGGGGTATTTTGTTTTGTCAAGGTAGGGCTCTCCGGTTGAATGGTTTGAGCATTAGGTTTTATCATGCAGAATGGCCCTGTTTTTGGCGATGTATTTTCTGAAGCTTTTATCATTAATAATACCATTCTAAAGTTTACCGACCAAAAAAAAAATCTACAGTTGTAATGATAATCTCTTAGCGTTTCTTAACGACATCAAAATCCCTATTCATACTTTCTTGTATGTTTCATATTTACAATTCAAATTTTTTGTAATTTCTTCGCATAGAACCTGCCAATCCCTACCATACTGGACGTTATTATGAGGGTGGTATGAAACTATGGCTTTTCTGAGAGTTGCTCTAACATTTACAGTAGAAGCAATGCTACCCAACAATCCCTTTTTTGGATCTCGATGAGTGTACACTCTATAAATGAACTGCAAGAAAGATTTTGTACTCTTGACCCCTTGCTCCTTCATCACATTAATTGTTTCATGAAGCCTTTGTGCATCAAGCTTCTTGTCATGCTCTCCTTTCTCTTCATCCACAATATTCTTTTGGTGCTCACGAACCTTCAATGATGAGTATTTATACCATTCAGAGTCTGCTATACGTGGACACATGATGGCAAGGGCGAATTTGGTGCACTCAAAATGGTAACAATGTGCCCCTTTTTCGTTTTTTAAGACAGGTGAGTATAATTTCATAATTTGGCTTAGTGCCATGGCTTCATTCTCCAGGTCTTTCTCTCTGCTAATAAGATGGATTGCCTATTCAATACATAATTTTTGTAGGTTTTCTTTAAAAGATGCTAATTGCTTCAATAAACTTCAATGGTTCGTCTTCTCTTAATAAAAATTGCTAAGGAGGAAAACACTTTCATAACTAAACAGGGTTATAACACCACTTACCAAATCATGACTCGTTGTTTTCCAACAACCATGGCTCATTGTCTACCAACTCATTCAAATTTGTTGACCCTGTAACCTGGATTTTCCTACAAATTCACAAGTGATTTAACTCAAGATTCTGCACAAATTGTGTCATGCTATAAATGATGTCGATGAGAAAAAATGGGCAGAGTTTGCTGGAAAAATTTATGAACCCCTACCACAGCACAATGTAAGGGCAATTGGCATTTCCTTCTTGAGGGTAAGGGCATCATTATTTCCCAAACTGATAGTGCTTCAACCCTAATTATTTCATTTCCCTCCTCTTTCGGAGCATCTTTCTTCTTTGTTTCCTCCTTTGCAGGAGGAATCGAACCTTTAACCTATGTATCTTTCATTTTTGTTGTTGCAGCGGCCATAATTTTCCTCCTCTCCTTCCCATTTATAGCAGCTTTCTTGAGCTCCCCCCTCTTCGGATTGTTTGCCGCTAGCTTGAAGGATCTACTCAAACAAACTTTCCCTTCTTTTCCAACTTTCTCAGCTATTAGTACAAAATTTCCTTCAATCATCGGGCAACTCGTACTTGTCTTGTATGAACTTTGAGATGGCCAGGTGCCTCAAACCGGCGGGCAACAATGACTTCCACAACCATTTGAAAAATCATTTCAACCTATCTCCCTTATGTTGCTACTTCAATCTATTCACATTAAATGAAAGTAGATCTCAAGTTCGAATTGATTTGGAGATAAGGATACGACAACAACATAATGTGGATCATGGTTTTGCCGAGATTTTCGGTGATTCGTTGTAGTTTCTAATCTTATCATTGATTTGGAGATAAGGATATGACAATAACATAATGCGGATCGTGGTTTTGTGGAGATTTTCAATGATTCGTTGCAATTTGTAATCTTATCGTCACACAATTTCCATTTTCCAAAGGCCAAAATTTTTTCCTGACAAAATATTTTCAGGCATGAGACAAAATCAGTGATTTGGAGATAAGGATACAGCAATAACATAATGCGGATAGTGGTTTTGCTGAGATTTTCAATGATTCGTTGCAGTTTTCTAATCTTATCGTCACACGATTTCCATTTTCTAGTGGCTGAAAATTTTTCCCAACGAAATGTTTTCATGCGTGAGACAAAATCAGTGGGCTATGCCCACAATAAATAGCCTATCGGTTAATTAATAAGTTATTTTAATAAATAGGGCGGGGGCCCTAGCTCGGTTGGCTAAGTAATTCCGTTGCGGCTCTGCTGGTCACGAGTTCTAGTCTCCCGTCAGTAGTGGGGTGGGCGCCATCCGCGTTAAAAGTTTACGAGCGCTGCGGTTTATAGAGGGTGCTACGATTCTTCTCAAAAAAAAAAGTTATTTTAATAAATAAAAACAAAAAATATATATTTTTAAAGTGAATATGCAAAATATTTAATTTTATAAATTTAAAGAAAAATTCTTGTGAATATGATTGCTAAAAAGTTTTGTATGTTATGATGGATTTTTAAGAAAAATGAAGGTGAGCTATTATTTTATGTTTTTTAGAAATGAATTTTATCTTCTTTCATATGCACTATTTTAGGTAAATTGTAAGTTTTGTAAATTATGGTGCTATTATAGTTTATATAAGATTAATAAATATATGTAACTATTATTTTGTTCCATTAGACTAGAATGTAGGAATGTATTTTAAATGATTACATATGTAAATTTTGTATTAATATGTTAACATTTACAAAATGTATGTAACTATTATTTTGTTCCACTAGGTTTAATATAGCCATGTATTTTAAATGATTGCATAAATTTTGTATTAATATGTTAATATTTACAAAATATATATAAATTGTATTTAATATATAGTTTCTATTTCCTCCCATTTAGACATTGATTATTATAAGTGTTGTATTTTCTTTTTTTTATTTTACTAAAAAAAATAATGTCTACAATAATTAGTTTATTAATTTAATTTAATCAAATGTAATGCTTAAAGTTAATATTTTATATTTAAATAATTTTTTTTAATAAATATTATTAATTAAATGTCTAATAATGTATTTATAATATTATTTTATAAATCTATAATGTACAATTATAAAATTAATATAATATTTGCTCTCTAAAAAGATTAAATTTGTAGAGTTTATTGATCTTGAACTATTACTAACCTACTTCTAAATTGCTATGTCACTTAAATCGTCTATCAACTAAATGACACAAATACTTTTATTACAATACTATGAAAGCAAGTACTTGCGAGTATGCAGCACTTGTTAATTATTAAGTATTTAACTTATTTTTAAAAAGTAATTAAATTCAAATCAAATAATGTTCAAAATATTTTTATTTTGTAATTAATTTTTATTTGTCTTAAAAAGTGGCAGTCATAAAAATCTTACATGTGAGAGAATATCAAATTTGCTTTTGACACAACCCACACACATTCCACGTTGCTAAGATATGCAGCATTCCATATAAGTTTTTGCACATACATTTAAATAAAACACTTTAATACTTTCACCTACATATATTAGGTGTACCTGTTATGCCTTGCATACATACTCCATCTCTTTTACTCTGACATGGAGGTCCCCCTTTTGTCTTTTGCTTTGTTGTTGCTTCATTTTCCACTTTGTCCTTTTCTTTTGTTTGGTCCCAAGGGTTTTTGTTTTCCTAGGCTACCTTTGTGGTTTTCTTTGTCAGGTTTCAAAACTTTGAAAGGATTTTGAACTTTTATCCAAAAGTCCAAATCCCTTCTAAATCCCCAACCCCATCTTGTGTTTTCCTTGTCAGGCTTCAAAACCTCAAAAAGATTTTGGATTTTTCTCCAAAAGTCCAAATTATTTTTGTGTTTCTAGTCTCAACTTGCCCTTTTTGTCGGGTTTCAGAACCCCAAAAAGATTTTGGACTTTTCTCCAAAAGCCCAAATTTTTTTCATGTTTTTGGTCCCAATTTGTCTTTTCTTGTCGGGCATGGGACTCAAATTAGATTTTGTACTTTGGTATTTTATCTCAAAGCAATCCAAAATCCGATTTATGTTTTTGCTTCTGCTCGTGTTTCCTTTTCTCCTTCTTGGATCTAATCGAGGTTTGGAGTCTCGAATGGATTTTGCACCTTTCTTGTTTTAGTCCCAAATCCATTTCCACCTCGCATCCCCATTCCACCTATTGCATTAATGGCAAAAATATTACTCACACGCAAAAGCATTTTTATGCATCTCTAAGCCATTTAATCAAGCTAAATTGCTAAATTGATCTTTACCCACCCTAGCAAATTGCTTTAGCGACATCAAAAACTAATTAGATTTCACCTTTTGGAGTGAGAAAGATCATCTATTCACTTCCTTCGTGGTTGGAAACCCTCTTCGATCATGTTCCAAGTTGGTGTCTTTTTTGTCTCTTTTGCTCTCATTTTCATTGTTTTGTCCTTGTTTGTTGCTTTGTTTTCATTTTTCCTTTGTCTTTTGTTGTTTTGATTTTTGGGTTTGGGTTTGTGGCTCTTTTTTATATGTGCCCTCATTTTGCCTATGCCCTCAATTTTTTATTTATCTAAGGTTTTAGGGTTTTTCCTTTTGGTGTCTACGGTCTTCCTCAAAGCCCAAATCTCTATTTGTATTTGGATCCTTGTCCCTCTTATTGTTGAATTCATGGAAATCTTGGCTTAATTTGAATTAGGGTTGTTCAAGAGGTCATTTGGGATTTTAGATCTCAATTGACCCTATGAAACATACAGTTTAAATGTCCTAAATTTGTCAATCAATCTAGTCCCTACTTGAATGTTTCATTGGTTTTATAAGATATGGTTGGAGTTCCCAGCCTCAATTACAAATATGTTGGATTTGCATCCTTTCAAGTTTTCAAACCTTAACGGGATGTATCTCCAAAATATCTAAAATCCTCCATCCATTTCTAGATCTAGTGACATTTTCCCTAGGATTTTTAGCGGGAATTTTAGTCCTGATTGGACCTATCCTTAAGGTACTTCACTATAGAATTACCAATGTCTGTTTGAGTTCCAAACCCTGATCGAACATTCTGAAAAAAGTTTGATATTCGATTTTGATCCTAATCCTTGACAAAGTAGTATGTGATCCATTAAATGATCCTCGTGGGATTTTTACTATTCATTGGACTTTCATTCAAAAGGTCCAAAAGATCTATGTCTGCTTGTAGTTTGACTTCCCAACTCATAATAGCCAATGTCCTATCAAGGTTTCAAACCCTAATCGAACACCTCGAGTAAAGATCCTTGATCTATTCTTGGACCCCTCTCGCAAATAGTTCAAAGATAGGTAAATTCTCAGGTTCCTGCGGAGTTATGGAACCTAACAAGACTATTAATCTTGAATGTGCTCATGGTTACAATTCTAATCTTGTCTTATTACAAACTCTCCTTAAACAAAGAATGGTAGTAAAATGATGAAGCTTCCCTTAAATTTTAGCTACCAAATAGATGTCTAATTTGTTTATCCTTCTTGTAAGTATTTTAAATGTCTAATATTAGTGAAGATTCTACTGGAGAGGAAATATCCAAAGAGGAGAGAGAAGAAAGAAGAGAAAATAAATCTAAGGATGATAAACTTCCTATCACCATGAAATACAAATTTCAAGGAGTTCCTAATGTGTCCAGATTCAACTCCAAAGTAATGAAGGTTGCAGATGCAAAATCGGGACACATCAACATAGAGGCCTTCAAAGAGGAAGCATTTTCCCATGATGCCTCTCCTAGAGCTTAAAATATTTCCAATTCAAGATTACCACGTGTGGCTTCCTTCCTAGTGGTAGTACAATGCCCAAAACTTATACTAGTTGTAGCCCAACATTACAACCCTTCAAATAAGAAGTGTTGTGATCCCTATGGCAATGAGATAATTGATTTATTTCAACCCATGATAAGAATAACATTTGATTTGCCTCCCTACACTCAACTCAAAATGGTAACTAAATTAGAAGCAATTGGGGAATATAAGAAAGACATAAATGGCAATCTTATACACCTCAACAAAAGATGGCTTGGAAATGAAAGGAATCTTTTTGCCAAGATTTCATAGGCATTCAAAAGATCATACTCCTATTCAAAAGTGGGAGACATCATCACTTTATTATGCAGATCTTTTGGCAAGGAATAATCTAAAATATATGATACATGGATGTTTTATTTCATCTATCTCGTCCTAAAAGGATAGGTCTTCTTGGATTGGGGCTAGATTATGTCGGACACTCCTCATGCCCAATTAATCACAATAAAGGACACTAGGCAATTCTTCATGTCTTCCTACGTGGTGTATTTGGCAGCTAGAGTTGGAATTTCCCAAGATTGACCACCAAAGAAATCAGAGGAAAAACTCTTGGGTAGAGTAAGATATGGGAATTATATGTCCAGTTGGAGCTAAGAGAAGCAAGTAAACATTTCAATAGAGTTAATGATGTTTTCCTCTACCTAGTGATCGATCAACTCATTGGAGACACAAGATTCAAAATGTCTAAGGAATCCATGGCATGATTAAAGACTGGGGGCAATGGTTCATTCAATTTCTCAAGTCTACTTGTATTAGGATATATGTTTTTGATAAGGCACCCTACTTGTTTCCTAGGTATTGCAGTGGCAAGATGATATTAATTGAGTTTGTGAGGCAAGTTATGGAAGTGCATCTCAAGTTTTCTCGTAAACTCAAAGCTAAGCTACCATTAAAGTAGGGAGGATTCAATCTAGGTTTGTTACTAATTTTGAGCATTGCTCTCAAAAATATTTCTTCTCCTTGGTCTACTTCACCTTCATTTTCTTCATGTCCTACTACTTCTTTGTCCTCACTAACATAGATTTTGGTGTGTACTATCTTCTTGCGCTACCTCTATTTCTTCTAACTTTGTTGTAATTCCTCTCGTAATTTCTATAATTGTCATATCACCAACCTGTGGTGTTGCTCCTTTTTGACCACATCCTTTGTGTGTCACATCTCTGCAAACCCTCTACAGTTGCAAGTCTTCTCTTTCTATCACTCACCCACAACAAATTTCTCTAGGATTTATTTTCTTGATGTGAACACAACAAACCCTCACTTTGATACCACTTGATGTAGTCAAGATCGAGGAATCCTATTGAATAGCCCAATCACATAGCCAAATTCTAGATTCAACAACAAAATTAGTGTTTAGATAACACATAAATTGAAACCCTAATGTATAACAAAAAAATTCTAATATAGGAGTATAATTAGATCATTTCTTGATCTTTGTCGTCCTTCTAGAACTTGCAAAAGATCCACAAATGCATGCATTGATATTCATTTTATCCATTAGTGGCTTGGAAGTCGAATTAGATTTGATATTGGCCATTACAACCACCAATGCATTGCAAAAATGTTGAAATATAGTAGCAGGTTGAAATTCCACATGTGTAATAGCAAGTTGGAAATTTGTAAATGCAATTGCAAGTGAAAATGCATAATCAACTAGTTCAAACAAGAAATCTCAAGCTTTAGGTCTAGTTGGTTGGTAAACTTTGCAATCCCTACATGTGACATCATCATCCTACTAAAGTTAGCTGATACCATGGTAACATCATTGATAAAACTATTCATTTGAATTGGATGATGCAACTCTAAAAGGTTCAGTACACTTGATTTTATCCACATATCCTGATGACCATGTGAAATTTGTAAGCTTCAAATGGTTAAGAATTTCAAAAGAATCAAATGAACAAGGAATTCTCATGGATTGGATGACCCCAATTCCCAATGTTGGACTATTGTTGTCATTGATGTCAAAAGTGCAAATCATGTAAGGAGTCGCAGGGTTCCAAGTTTTCCTAACGTATGTCGCGGCTAGGGCCAAAGTTGTAAGCAATCATGGGGTTCCAAGTTTTCCTAACATATGTCACGAGGTTCTCAAGTTTCATAACCTCCCGACTTAGCGACTTAGCTAATGGTGTGAAGGAAGGAAGAAGGTTGTCTTTGTTATCGACTAGTCACAGGTTTTCACAATATCATAACCTCTGACATGAGGTTCTAAAGTTTAGTTTTTCAGCGACTTGTGATCGTGTGATAATGAGTAATGAAGCACTCCATGTGGGACCTAGCCATAATCATGATGCAAACATGTGGCATGATGGGATTGAGTAAATGGTAATCCACATCCTTGTTGTGGATTATGGAGCTGTGACATGGCGATGACATGGACATGTGACGACAGCATGTGGACCCCACATTGGAATGATGTATTGGGTGTTGTTGTTTTCATTGAAGTAACTTAGTCATTTCGAAAAGAGTTTCATAGGTTCTCTTTATTGTCGGTGTGTCACGGGTTTTCAGAACATCATAACCTCTTATAAGAGGTTCTGAGGTTCTATTTTTTAGCGACTAAGCGATAGGAGTATGATGCCGACTGTGGGACCTGAGTGTGATGATGGTTAACAGATGGCAATGAATTATTGCTCGATATGTCATCTTGCATCAGTGTTGTGAATGACGTGGAGATGACATGGATGACATGTAGGTTGTGGGCCCGATTAGATATCATGGAAAGCATATTGATGTGACTTGTTTGTATCAGTGGGAGTCTAAGTGGAGTCCCAATGATGGGATGATATGATAGATCAATGATGGTGGTTTAAGTGACCAATTATCCAATGGTCAGGGTTTAAAAACACAACAATGAATGTTGATCACAGGATTGAGGTGTGAAGGAGTTGATCGACAACCAAAGTTCAAATGCAGAGATCGAAAACGGCTATGACAAGTGTAAACAAGGGTGTGGTCTGAAAACTGACACAGAAGAAAGAATTAATTTGTCCAACTACCTTAGTGACCAATTAAATTAAGATTTGATCTTCAAAGCGGTGAAACAAATTGTAGAGGTGATCGAGATCATAATCAAATCGAATGATCGCAAGAATGCATTAAATGTATATTAGATTCTAGGGTTGTACAAAATGTTATTCTTAGAAAATTCTCTACACCAGAATAAAATGTTGTGCAACTCGATGCAGAGGCATAGTGATATTTGACGAGCTAGACAGTATGTGTGTGGCTCAATGCTATGACACTTACGAAAGTAGGTTGCAAGTGGAAAAACCCTGACAGTGATTCCAATGTATATGAACTAAATGAGGGGAATTATTTGATACACAGAGAATGAATGAGAGTGTCTAAATGTAGAAGAAGGTGAACTGTAACAGAAAGCAAATTTTGAAAATTCATGTAGTTGGTTACAGTGGAGTAAGGGAGAACTGAGAGAGAGAGAGAGAGCTTGTGTACTAAATTGATACATTATAGGTTATGTAGAACCATTTTATGCACAATATATTGCAAAACTTTGTATGAGGTTGTAGCCTCCATTTTGCATTGAGTTGTAGCTCAAAATAGGGTGCAGTAGCATCCTTGAAGTTGTAGCTTCTAAACAAGGATTTGTTGCTTCCTTGGGTTGTAGCCCTAAACATTATAACTGAACTTTGAAGCTTGTGAGGCTAGATTGGGATAGTAGATCTTAGCAACATTTCTCACCGTGGTTTTTCCCATCTTGGGTTTTCCACGTACATATTGTGTTATATGTTGATCTCTCTTGTGCTTGTGATTATTATATCTGTTAGTATTTCAATCTACACAGTTGAGGTTAAGGTTGAATCTACAAAATGGTTTAAGAACTAAACGGTTTAAGAACTAAAAGTTTTAAGATCTACTGATTCATTGTGTTCTAACACCAAAAGCATAGAAGAACCCAATAGTACTAGTTTGTGTGGACGAAGTCATCAAAATTGGCTAAAATTTAATGAGCTGATACAAATAAACCAATTCACTTGACTAGGAGAATTCTACGAATACAAACAAACCTTCTAATGTTGGTTGTCTAGAAAAACACATCAAAACTGGTCCAATACATTAGAACCTGTTGAAAGCGATTGGTTTAGTAACAATTATCCACAAAGCCCCAAAGTAGGCTAAACATCCACATAAGGTAGGTTTAGCAACAACTAGAAAATTTGCAGCCAATCACAAACCAAAAATTTGCAAAGCCATAACTTAGCCAAATTTTGTCTACTCTTCACCAAATTGGACCCATGAACACCCATTAGGCTCCTCTACAATGTGGCATCATTAGATTGCCCAAATTATTTTTGAAAATTCTCCTAAAGAAAGTAACCAAACTAACACTAGTAGAACCAAAAGCAATTGAACTGAAAGGAAATATTTTTGGTTGATGCAACATTGCCTATGGACCTAGATGCTCCTGCATCACTTTTTTATGCACTTTTAAAAACTTTTTGTTTAATACAATATTTTTTCATAATTTTAACAAGTGTCATGTAGTTGTCAATATGCTTGCTTTTATAATATTGTATTAGAATTGTTGATTAGCATAGTTGAAGTCGAGTTTATTCCTTAAAATTAATATTGGAGCTTGTAAATAATCATATAATTTTTTAATGATATGCTTGAAATCACCCCTTTTATTTCATATAGTCTTACTAAAATTTTAATTGACATCTTAGATAGAATTATTTTATTTAATTAAGAGTTATTTTGTAATTTCAGTTATTTTAAATATATGTTTGTGTAACAAAAAGATCTTTAACTAATCATATTTTTAATATATCAATCTAATTCAATAGAATTAATTGTAGATGGTGGTATACATAAAAGGAAAAAGTCGGATTGTAGCACAAAATATAAATCTTATTTTTAATAAACCAATTTAATTCAATAGAAATAATTGTAGATGGTTGTAGACATGGAAGAAAAATTGAATTCTAGCACAAAATAGAAGACTCAACTTAGCAAGATTGATATACCAAATTGGATTGGACTTGGTGAAAAACTTGAGGCAAAACTCTACTCCTTTGATGTTGAACATTAAAGATTAATGTGGTGTTTTTCAATTCTACAACATTGTCACTTTTGACTAATTTTAAAAAAATAAAAAAATAAGAGATTATAATGAATCATGGATTAAAATGGATCAAGGTTTTAATGTGTTGGAAAATCCTTTTCATTTATCAATATTTCATGAGCTACATGATTGATGTCTATTGTGCTATGAAAATGTGGGAGAATAAACTTGTAAAAGGGGTGCAATTTGCTCGAATTTATGTGAGTGGTGATAATAAATGACTCCACTACTGCATGTGTTATGAGCCTTGAACCATGAAATGTAAATTTTATGATATATGATGTTCTACATTTACATAAAATGATTCCTTATCACTTACCAATGATTGCTCATCTGGTGATAAGTAGAATCATTGGTCTGTACATAAGATTTGGCCAAGCGCCACAACCATGTTGCATCATTTGCACTATAATCATGAGTAAGTGCACGTATCTCACCAATTTCCACATATGCAGGATGAAAATATAACTCAATGGCAATAGGCATTACAATCCCATTTTAGAGAGAATAACAAAGATGGTGTGGGTGGCACAGACTTTGCTACTAGGAAGATTATTTAATGCATTGTATGTAGGGAATGTAAGCATCATAGTGGTCCAATGTAAAGAGTCTATAAATCCAAGATAAGTGATCCTTTTAGTGGCTAGTTGCGAGTCATCAGAGCATTCAATAAGACAATGTAGGAAAGAATTTGTTGCAGTAATCAGGAAACTAACATGATTGTTTGCACAAAGCACATCTCTATCATGCCATTAAAGTAGAGTTGCAAACCTATTTGTCTTCTTCTATCTTTTTCAATTATAGTTTTAGTTGCAAAGACTTTGTCTCTCTTTATTTTGAAGGAGAGTAGACATCTTCATTTATTTTTGTTTTCAATCCTTGTGCAAATAAACCTCCTCCTAAACCTATATAGTTGGATGGATGGTTAAGGAGTAGATCTAGTTGGAAGATATATGTTTTGATAGTTATATTTTTGTTTCATAGATAATATCTTTGTTAGTTTTCTATTATGCATTCATGAATGAGAAATTTGTGAAGATTCTTTTCAAAATGTAGAGTTCAATTATATGCAATAAAGATGTTCCAGTTTACTGTTATGATTAGTTGAAGCAAGTAGCATAGATTTGGTTTCTCTTATGGGTACAACAACTTGAGCAAGGGCCAATCAAGGTATTGTTCACCCAACTTAACTTCGGTTGTTAATTTACATGTTTACATTATTGCATTCATTTCAGTAGATTCTTCATTCCATGCACATGAAAGATATTTAGTCTCATGATTTAAGTTATGTGATGCATCATTTAGTCATCCTCCAAAGTGAGTCAAGTCTAGTTAGAAGTAAGAATCATAAGTGTTGGTGAAATTACGGAGTTTAGATTTAGTAGTTAAATATTTGCACTATTAAGTTGAAGGTACCTGCAGCATCAGTAGCAGATTAAGTTATTTCCCCTATTTTGCAATTTATGCTTCATTTTCCTTTTCTAGCCTTTACTATTTTCCTGCACTTGCTTAAACCACCTATTCTTGATGATATAGGTCATGTAGAGTCTATGAATGCACATACAGTGCCAACATCATCAAAAGCTTACAAATTCTTGGATGATAATTTAATGGAGTCTTTGTAAGGGTATGGTG
>VDFB02062904.1:0-49018 GCA_007258455.2 Sequoia sempervirens
AAGTGTGAATAAGTAATAGGTAAAAGAACCACTAAACACTTCTTAATAAGACATTAGATCAAGATTAACATTAATTTAAACTAATGTGCAACACCGAAAAGCCTAAAGATGTCTCATTGTCTCCTATCTCCAAAGACTTATCAAGTTAGAGAGGCTCTCAGATTTGTAAGCACCGTAACTATTTAAAATGCCTATCTAGAGAATAGAATGAATGCTAAATGCAATGATGTGATGATTAAACATGATTTCTAAGTGATATGATGCAATTGTAAACTATCCTAACATGAAACCTGCTAAATGGAAGCTACAGTAAAAACTAATGATGTTGTTGTGATATGAAATCTAATAATGTCATGACGCTATGATGATACTAAAATGCTAATGCTTATGATTGTTTGGTTGCTTGGTTATATTCTTGTAGAGTAAGTTTTCATTAAAGATGATAATTCTCGGGGGCTTTTTCATGCTTTAGAAGGCTGTATATATAGATTTCTGGCAACAGTTTTGCATAGGGATAACACAATAGAGTCTGAGATCAAATCTGGAGATTTGAATGGTACATGATGAGAAGGTGGAGCTGATCATGGAGGATTGTTCCATCCCATGAAAAGACAAGGAAATATGAGAGGAAAGATTTGAGGCAGAAGATTGAGAGGATTGCCTACAAGTTTGTCCTTGAGGCTTTTCTCGTGAATGCCAGTTACATTAATTAGATTTGAAAAATCTAATTTTATTAGTGAGTGAATAAAGGGATTTGATTTATGCATTTGTTTGAATATATTTGATTTATTCAAATTAGCGAATTAGGAAGATTTAATTAAATAAAACAAATATTTGATATTTACTCATTTAATAAAGAGGAATATGATAAGATAATTAAATAACACAAACTTATTGAAGGTACATTTTTAATTTTAAGATAGAATTAATGGATAAAGTATAGAAGAAATAATAATGATAATAATTAAATAAAACAAAGTATTTAATTTTGTTTATTTAATTAAGAGGAAATAATGTGATAAAATAGAAGAATTAATAGTGAACTTAATATAAATAAATATTTCTATTTATTTACTAATTAGATGAATTTAGGATTAATTAATCAAATAAATCATATTTAATTAATTATATTCTCCAAATAATTTTTAGGTGTGTACATTTTGCCCCTCTTTGAAGTGATGTGTTTACGCATTGCTTCAAACAAAATTTTGTGTCGTTGTTGCTCTTATTGACGAAAAAAATTCATAATTCCCTAGACATGATTTTCAGGTGATTAATGGATATATTCCCCATCAGGAGATAAATTAATGAAGTTTTTATTTTTTTGGATTTTTTAGAATTTTGCAATTTTTTTATCATTTTCTTGATGTTTTGATGATGATTCGATGAAGATTTGATGATAAAATTATTTATCTCCTAATCATTGATGTAGGAAGTGGTCCTAGATGAATTTCAATTAATCTCCCCTTTTAAAAATTAAATTAATCTAAAAAAAATTCCCCTTTTAAATTACCTATAAAAGGTTAAAAAAAGTCATTTTCAAAATCATTTGCACATTGTGACTTTTGAAAACTTGTGAGAGAGATTCTTGTGCTACCTGGAGCAAGATGCCGATTCCATATCACACCCACCATTTCGAGCATGTTTGATGACATCAGCGGTCGACCGCATTTGGACCTCTGGTATGTCTATTATTTTACCTCAGTTTTTGTGCATTTTCTCATTTTTTGTGTATTTTTCAAAATTTTAAATTTAAACTCTTTTTAGCACTTTTATTTTCTGTTTTAGCACTTTTCAATCCCGTTCTAGCACTTAGAGGTTCTATTGTAGCGATTCTATACTTTTAGTACTTTGAAGGTCTGTTTTAGCGTGTCTATAGGTTAGGTTAGCACTTTTCAAAGTTTAGCGCTTATGATAGCCGTTGTAGCACTTTCATAAAATACATTAGTGCTTTCAGATTTTTAGCACTTTGATTTGATTCTCTAGCGCTTTGACCCCCTATTTTAGTGCATTTCAAGTTTTAGCGCTTTTGTCAAAAATGTTAGCGCTTTTGATAAAATGGCACTTTGTCCATCTGTAATAGTGTGTTTATCTGAAGAAATGGCACATGTCTTTGTTTTAGTGCTTTTAATGTCCTTTTGAGCACATTTAAATCAAAGTGTTATGATTTTCATCAATTTGTTCTTAATGTTCTTGATTTCTGATTGTATTAGTTGTTGGTTTGGTATGAATGATTTATCTAATAAAATACATGATTTTTTGACCTCATGATAGGTGAGGTTGATTTGATGCATTGATGATTGACCTCATGATAGGTGAGGTTCAATGATGTGTGCTCATGAGTTCTTTTGATCAAAATCTCACCAAGAGCTAAATTGATTTGATATGGTATTTTGATGTTATTTGATGATTGACATGAATTTATTGACTTTGATCTTGTTATGATAATAGGAGCGATTGGGGAACCTCTAGATTCGAGAGTGTTTCCCCTAGAAATTTGATCTCATACCATGGTTGGCACAACCTAAGACAACTATTATCATACATTATGGATTGTCTTGTCTTCTTTATATGCCCCAGATTAGGATTAATTGGGGTTTGTTGACAATGTTAGCGAGAGGTGGCATAGCGAGCACAACACCTTTCACCTTCCTTCTTGCAAGATGATAGTCACCCCAGAGGATGTTTGGCAGCTTCTGCAAATTTTGATTGTTGGATATGTTGCCATATATGATTCAAGAGACTAGGGTGGGATTGATTCTCTTTGTAGAGTGTTTCAGGATGATCATATTATGGGAGAGTGGATTCCATGGTGTGATATGGTTGATGCATACACCACTTTTCCTACAATACTTTCTAGTTTCATCGACATATTCCTTAGTCCTGATCGCAGGTCTAAGGGATTCTTAGTTGGTTGGGGTTTAGTTTTGGAGAGTATGGTTGTTCATGGCATCAGATTCACTTAGGGAATGTGTATGCTTTCCCAGTTATATCATGATTTACATTTAGCTGTATATCTCAATGGTCACAATTTATCGGTTGAAATTACTTTGCTTCAGGTATGGGCGTGGGAGCACATATTTGTCACATGTCCAGTTCCAATTAGATAGAGGCCACCCAGGAGACCTTATGTATTCAGATATGTTGGCTGGCTTACCCAGTATAAACTAGGTAAGTTAGAGTATTGGAGGAGATTCATTGATGACATAGAGTCTGTGACATGGCGTCCCTACCTAGATTGTGATCATTGGGATGATGATGATATTCAGCTACCATTTCTTTGTCAGTCGATGATCCTGATTGGCCTTGCTTGTCGGGTATTATAGAGATTCTTGATCAAACATGTTTATAGACATTATGGGATGGTACAGGGTATGCCCCAGGGTGTTGCTCACTATGCTTGTCATCAGTTAGATATAATAGATTGGGGGCCTTGTTTGTCATATGCTGTGGCAATTCAGGAGTTACAGGCTTTACAACCATTTGTGTGGGAAATTCAACTAGATATTGTCAAGCCTCCAATTACGGCAGATTATTCTGATTATTTTTCTTTGCATCCATTTCCACACCTTACCATTCTAGATGAGCCTATCCCATTACCTACAGAGGAGGATGTTTTAGTTGCACATGGTCGTAGATGGAGGAGAGAGGATGTTGGAGGAGTTGAGGCAAAGGATGTTGGTGTGGTTGGTGAGGCAGATGTCAAGCCTGAGGAGGATACTGGAGTAGAGGAGGATATTGTGGTAGAGGAGGATGTTGGTGGCGAGGAGGATATTGGTGGCGAGAGCAGTGGAGATGAGAGTAGTGGAGATGAGAGCAGCGGAGATGAGAGATTTGATAGTGGAGAGGCTGTATTGGTTCAAACCCTACTTTAGATTTTCCTGGTGAGACCATGCCTCGTAAGAGGCAAGCTATGGGAGATGTTTTAGAGCAGTTGTAGATAGGAAATCTTCAGGTGCAGTTAGAGACCATTCAAGAGCAACTTCTTTAGACTCAAGGTTTATTAGAGTTGACTCAGGCTCAAATGCAGGTATAGGCTGAGTTTCATGTAGAGACTCTTTTAGCTATGTAGGCTTAGTTAGTCATAGCTCAGTCACAGATTGCAACATTGACAGCTAAGAGGGTTGCGGCTAGACAAATAGTTGAGACAACCCAGGCTCATGGTACTTCATTGACAACCAAGAGAGATGTAGCCAAGTTTGCAGCAGAGGGTGCTCAAGCTTCTACTGATAGAGTATAGAGACTGGTAGATGGTACCTCCTTGTCATATTACATGTAAGAGGTCACTCACATTGGTGAGGAGATTGAGTTTTATAGAGCGAGATATTATGAAGCAGTTCCCTTTGAGCAGAGAGTTAGCTATGTGAGGTCTCATTCTACCAAGTCACGATCAAGGACTGTCAGTGTAGGTGTTACCCAACTTCTACCTAGAGATCTCAGGGATCTTGGTTCCTCTGGTGGTAGGGGTCCTAATCTTGTTATGCCTACACCATTTGGAGCTAGTAGCACATGATTTTTATCCTTGTTACATTTGATATGTGATGTACACTTGATTATTTTGATATACAACCATTTTTTATGTGTTATCTCTCTTCATTTTAGACATCATTGTATACTTGACATTGTGATTTTGATATATATGAGATGCAGTGGATTCTACGGTCCATTATGTGTTCTATATGATTCTCCAATGGATGCATTTTCTTTTGATGTTCTTTATGCTATGTGATGGTTTTATTATTATGATGGTATGCTTTGATATGATGTTCTATCTATGATGCAAATAATGGTAATGTATGGATGCATGTTATATGGATACATGATTGTTTAAATGATATACCATATGTGATGTAAATGCAAATATATGGATGAAAATGTTGAATGATACATGATACAATAAATTGATGGACTTTATGATCAAATGGATGGATTATATTTGAATATGTGATATAATAAATGGATGAATGTAATGATTTCTGATGATGATGTAGTTTATGAAAATGGAATGATATAGCTATATGTATGTTGAGATTTATGATATGATGAGAATGTAAAAATGATTTGAAATGTATGAATGATGAAATGACGACATAAATTTTTTTAATATATGTAAATGATTATGATGATGTAACTATATGATCATGAGAATGCTTTTGTTAATGTCAAGTATACTCAGTCTATTATGAAAAAAAAAATTATTTAAGGAATGATTCACCAATTTTTGTAATAAATACTCTGCAAATGTGACACTATAATGGATGCAGTCTACTTTTACTATGCAAATCGACATGTAAACATAGGAATTTTAACAATACTTTTGTGCTTTGTATCATCATTGAGCTTTTAAATTGCTGAAAGTGAGTACAAGCATCAAAGGTATAGTGTAAACTGATGATGACCTAAGCACTACTATCATGATTTTTGATATTGCAAGTGAACACAAGCATCAAGGTATAATTAAACTAAGATGACCTGAGCATTTCTTGCATAAAATAGACAAGAATTAACCATGTTCCTATGTGAATTGGAATGCCATCCATGATACTTTGTAGAGCACTTCCTACAATGATTCGCATAGTAATTATGATTAATTCATAGACAATAGACAAAGAAATTACCATTTCTTCTTCCTAGCTTCTCTAGTTCAATACATCATTAAGTTGCTCCAAAGATATGATAACAATGATCAAAGTACAACGTATCCAAATTTTTCCTATAGTATTCAATCATTTATTCAGATTAGATCATTCATCCTGATTTTGTGATGTTTTGTGTTTTTGAGATTTTGGATCAAACCTAACCTAAAGACCTATCCTAGGGGCCTCGGGGGTTGATCAAAGATTACCCTTTCCTACGTTATATATGTAGAGACCACGTAGTTTGACTGACATAGACTCATATTTTTTGACTTTTTGAGACTGAGTTTTTCATTTTTTTTTTCTTTGGATTTTCTAATGTGATATGGATGTTTGATGTGCTTTTGATGGTGATTGATGTTTCATGTTGGGTTGTGTTTTGATCACTTTTTTTTTCTTTTTCCCATTTTTTTAAGCTCAAGATTTATGCTACCCCCAATGATCTTCAGATGTTGCCCCCAAGCGAGGGTGAGACATGACCATGTGATATGATATGATAATGAATGCAAAAAAATGATGGAAGCAAAGACCATGACATGTGTCCACTATATAGGATAGCTGATTTAAATCACAAATAGCACCTATTTCTAGGTTTTCACTATATTCTTTTATTACACCTTTTCATTCTTTTTGATTTTTTATTTGTATTTTTTAGTTTTTTTTTAAATTTTTGTATGTTTTTTAAAAAAATTGCGTCTTTTTTATTTTTTTTGTATTTTTTTGTCACTATGATGCCTGTTTGCCAAGTTCTCATCAAGGTAACCATTTTTAGAAACTAATTCATGCACTAAGTGATTCAGGTATAAAAATTTCTAAGATGGATACTGTTGATAGGTTCATCAAACAGATCCCCTTCTAGTGTAGACAATTGATATGCTCCTGATCCATACACTGATATGATTACAAAGGGACCTAACTAGTTAGGTTCAAACTTCCCTTTATTTTCTCTATCCTACTGATTCCTAGGGTTTCCTTTAGGACCAAGTCTCCAATTTGAAAGAATCTAGGTTTTACCCTATGATTGCAGCTCCTTGACATTCTTTGTTGGTAGGGCTTCAAATGATTGAATACTTGCAGGCGGTGTTCATCTAGTAATTCTAGTTTTTATAGCCTTGAAACTCTGTAATCCTCATCTACTATGATACCCTTCAGTGATATGAAAAGTGATGGTATTTCTACCTCAATTGGTAGAATGGCCTCTGATCCATACACCAAGGCGTATGGTGTAGCTCCTATTGGTGTTCTGATGCTAGTTCTATAGGCCCATAATGTAGGATTTAACTAAACATTCCAATCACATCCACCATCATTTACTGTCTTCTTCAATATTTTTAGGATTGTATTGTTTGAGGCTTCTACTTGTCCATTTCCCCGTGGATAGTACGGTGTTGAAAAATGATGTTGAATATGGAATTGTTCACAAAATTCCTAGACATCCTAATTTTTAAAAGGCCTTCCATTTTCTATAATAATGGATTGAGGTACCCCATACCGACAGATGAGATAGTTGAGTATGAAAGATGAAATCGGTTTTCCAGTGATAGTTGTCAATATAACTACTTCTATCCATTTTGTGAAATACTTTGTTGCTTTGATGATGAACTTGTGCCCATTAGACAAAGAAGGATTTATTTTCCCCACCAAGTCCAATCCCCATTGACAAAAGGGCCATGTGGATGTGAACAGTTGTAACTCTTGCACTGGAGCATGAATAGATTACCATAAATCTAACATTTTTTACTTTTTTAACATATTGATAAGCCTCCCTCTCCATGTTTGACCAGTAATACCCTAAATGGAGGAGTTTCTTAGCTAAGGTTAGCCCACTTGAATGAGTTCCACAAATGCCTTCATGGACCTCTAGTAAGGATGTTTCAAATTTGTGATGCTCTAGACACCAGAGAAGAGTACCATCTAGACCTCGACGGTAAAGGATGTCAACAATTAATGTATGTCATGTTGATTGATGGATAAAGTTACGCTTTTGGTTTCTAGAGAGATCAAGAGGAAGAATGTTATCTTTGAGGTAAGTATAGATCTCTCCATATTGTGAGGGTTGAATGTTGGTTATGTGGCATATGGTCTATGAATTAGGGTTATTGTATGTAGGATTAGATACTTGTTCAACCATAAACTCATATCTACCTTTCTTTTCTGATAATTGCAAAAGGGAGGCAATTGTTTCCATGGCATCTGTAGCTTTTTTTTTGCCCTTGGTATTTGCTAGAACTTGATATCCATGAAATAATTTTTTAGATCATCTATCATTTGCTTATAAGGCATGAGCTTCTCATCCTTTGTTTGATACTCATCATTTACTTGATAAATGACAAGCTGTGAGTCCCCACACACTTGCATTTTTGTGATTTTCCATTCAATAGCTATTTTGATGCCTATAATCAGTGCTTTGTACTCAGCCATATTGTTTGTACATGGAAACATTAACCTATAGGATCTTGGAATGGTGTGTCCTTGAGGTGTGACAAATAGAATTCCTGCACCAACTCCTCTTTGTGTATATGATCCATCAAAATAAAGTCTTCATTGTTGTGTTGTAATATTCATGATGTCAGCATCTAGAAATTCAATATTCATTAGATGATGATCCTATAATGAAGCTTCAAATTAGTTGATCCGCTATTACTTCATCCTTTGATGGCTCTCCCATTTCATCATATTGATGCATCAAACTCACTTAAGATCATGACCCATTTTGAAAAGTCCTCCTAGAGCATTTTTCTAAGCAGATATTTTAATTTATTCATTTTTCTGGCGAGCCCGACTGCATGGTCAACATGGCGTCACAACTACCCGGCTGCAAATAATTCCTTCAAAAATGCTCTTCTATGAACGTATGTTATTCTCATTATATTCTAGCCAACGGAAATCGCTCTGTTCTTTCCTCCATAATCCTCCATTAACAGAGCCCCTAAAGATATGTCACTTGTTTCAACATACGCTAATAGCGGCCCTCTTACCATGGCATGAGCATTGAGGTGACAATTCAACACTACCTTTATCCCAATTCAAAAGCTGTTCCAGCCATGATCCCGCATCTGAAACGGCGATTCTTTATTGAAGCGATTTATCAAACGGATGACTCGTTCCATGATAACCCCATTTTATCCACCATCAGCAAAACCACACCGAATCCACGCCTTTGGTGCAAGTGCTAATCCATCATTCTTCAATCTCGACCGATCCAACTCAACACCCTTTATCAATTCATGAACCGCCAAGCTCTCATCATCCCCAACATCCTCCATCCGAACCCTACCACCGAACTCCTCCGTATCTTATCGCTACCTCCATCGTCCCTCCCATGATCTCACTTTATCCCATAACTCCCGCTACCAACGCCGCGTCCGCACGTCCAATAATGCCGCAACCCCATTCTCCGCCAAACCCAAAACCCAGCAAACCCTCTCGACCGTCAACTCCTCACACCCATCACGATCCCCACGTTCAACTTATCTAGATAACATGGCATGTCCTACTGTTAGATCAACAATTATGTTAATGTTGGGCAAAGGAAAATCATCCTTTGGGCATGCTTTGTTTAAATCCCTAAAATTTGTGTATATTCTGATGCTATTATCAGGTTTAGATACTGGCACATTGTTTGAGATCCATTTTGCATAATCTATGGACCTGATAAAACCTGCATCCAATAATTTCTTTAATTTATCTTTAACCATAAGGGAGATGTGGGGATGCATCTTTCTCAATTTCTGTTTGAATTGTTCGATTCCCTTTGGTAGTGATAAATGATGCATTAGGATTTGTGGATCCAATCCTAGCATGTCAAAATAAGACCATGCAAAATTTATGTGTCATTGCTCAAAGAATCTGGTGAATGTCAGCTTCTCTTGTTCTATCATGGATACTGCTAGATGTAAGATCTTTGCCTTTTCAGATGTTCCTAGATTTATAGACTATGTCGGCTCTACTAGTACTGATGATCTATTGGATACGTTCTTTATTTTTCTCTTTTCAAAGTCTAATGCTACCTCAAAGAGGTTTTCATCATTAGATTTATTTTTCCTGATATCATTTTTGCAACTGAAAGATTTGGCACCCTCCTATTGTAAAGAATCGATATGACTATTATGGATAGTACTTGTATCAGTTTCATCACTACAAAGATAATTTTTGATGGTGTCATCATTTGTAAAGATTGGTATAAGAATATGTTCGGTGGGTTCCCATTCAATAAGTTTGGGGTGCATTAAAGGTAACATGTCATTAGATTGAATAAGGTCAATTGTTGTAAGTGTCATGATAGCTAGGTGGCCAAACTTATTGGTGGGAAGTTTAAGGTCTATGATAGTACTCACCTCCAATTTTTCTGACTCACTTGATGTCTGATCATCTTCACTTGCTAGTCATTAATATTTGTAGATCCCATAACAACTGTTCTATTTCCTAAACCTTGTCCCTCCTCTTGTAAGTGTGTATATACTTGGATAACATCAACCTCTTTGTCAAGATAAGATGTAGTAGATAGATGATCCCATTCATATTCGTTGGAGTTTGTGTCAGAGCCATCTCTCATTTGTAGTATCCTTTCCACTGCTTTTTGGGTTTTTTCCTATTTTTGTTCAGTTATGTAGCCTAATCCTATTTTGTCTTTAGGTTGTAATGTTAGAGGTTGAATGGGCTCAATAATATTGTCATTTCTCTTCCCAATTGGCCCTTGACCTTTGTAACCCATTTTCTCTAAAATGGCCTTCCCTTTTCCATACTGATATGTTTTGATGCTTCCTCATCTTTGTATAGCCAACTAAGGATGGCTTTGTCTTCCAACTCATCTTTGAGTGTACCTGCTTTTATAAACCTCTCATTTAGAGTTGTGATGGGTTGTGATGAACTTGGAGATTTTAATATGGGTTATCCATATGTTTTTGGTGATGGTAGCAACTATGATAGGCACAAATCTTGCTCAAGAGAATATTCTCCTAAACCCTTTTCCTTTATCTGAACCATTTTTGAAAGTTGTTGCGATAATTCATTTATAGGACCTTTGGTGTTTTATGTGTCTGTGACAGTTGTTTCTTTCTCTAGATTCTTCTTCTCAACCCATTTAGATATGAAATTGGGTTGGCTATCAATAGTGAATGAATTAGAAGTATTGACTTCTCTGTTATGAGGTATTAGAGTGTCTTGAGTTGCTTTTAGCATGCTACTAATCTATGGATTGTTGTTGTGAGCTGATATGGTGACCTCCTATCTGTTTATTGGAAATTTCAGACATTGATGGTATGTTGAAGGTACCACTTGCATGTCGTGGATCCATGGACAACCCAATAGTATGTTGTATGTTAGATCTCTATCTAACACTTTACAAACAATGCTTTTGACAATTGCCCCTACCTGAATTGGAAGTATAATAATCCCTTTGGAAGACCTTTCCTCTTCATCATATGCCTTTATTGTTATTTTTTTCTTGGTGTCAATGGCGTTGTCAGAATACCCTAGTACATGAATCAGTTTCAAGGTACAAATATTTAAACCAACTCCTCCATCTATTAAAACATGTTTAACACGGTGTTTATGGATTAGAACTTCTGTATGCAAGGTTGCATTGTGGGGCTAATTTAAAGATGCATCATCTTGTTCAGAGAATGACAGATAATAAGGTGTGGTGAGATGTCCCACCGTGGCTTGGAATTGGAAAACATCCAAATTACTAGGGACCGTTGTAGCTACTAGAGCCCGTTCTAAAACTTCTTTGTGTGATGGTGAAATTTTGAGAAGTTCTAGAATGGATATTTGCACAGGTATCTTTTGTAATTGGTCTATGATATTGTATTTAAGTGATGGGTGAGCATTGTTTTTGGAGGAAATTCCCTTCAGTATTACTCTGAACTGCCCCCTTCTCATTATATTGACTTGTGCATGGTCTTGTGTTTCCTTGATCTTTAAGACATTGATTTGATTATCAAATGTGTTTGTGCTTGGCATTATGTTCAAGGATTCAATGTCATTGATGTTTGTGTTATCTTTTTGAGTATCAATGTCATTTTTCTCTACCTCAGAAAGGAAAAGAATGGTGTTGTCATAGACATAGTTTATACTTTTTCCCTTACTATTAGAAGAAGATTCTCCTTTTTCATTGTTGTGTAATGGATTGGTAAATGCAGTGTGATCATTGTTTTTCTAATGCCCTTCAACAAACACCTTCTTGGCTTCGATCAAGTCTTGTATTAGGTTTTTTAGTTGCATACAGTCACTTGTCTTATGTCCTCTATTCTTATGGAAATTACAATAATCTACATTGTTCCACCATGATGGTTTTACCTTTGGCTCCCAATTTCAAGCTTCTGGTAAAGTAATAAGTTTGTTTGCAATGAGTTCTCTCATTGCTGATTCCAATGTTTGTCCTAATGGGGTGAATTTACGTCGATTTGATTGTCTTTGGTATGACAGTCATGATTCTCCATTGTTGGTGTTGTTGTTTTGAATAGTGCCCTAGCTATTGTTTTAGTTTTCATTTTGATTTACTTTGGCAGTTGATGCTGTCAAATTGACTACTCATTTTACATTGTTAGTTTTAGGTTCATTGCTTCCATTATTTCTATTTCTATACCAAAACTTTGGCTTATTGTTGTTTCCATAATGATTTGTGTTGTTGGATGTTTCACTATAGTGCTTAATCACTCCTCGTTTGACTAGGGCTTCCTTGGTTTTGAGACCATTCTCAATTACTTTTTTGAATGTTGGGGGACATTGCAATTCAATTCTATAACTCATCTGATCATTTAAGTTGTCTATATATAATTCAATCTTCTCCTCTTCAGGTATAGATCAAGGATATCTAGCAAACAACTTTCTCCATCATTGTAAGAATGATAAGAATGTTTCACCATTTTTCTATTTCAGATTATAGAGATTGTTTATGGTTACGTCATGTGTGATGTTGAAGGAGAGTTGAGAAATGAATTTGTTGATCAATTCTTCAAAGGATCTAATCCCTAGTTGTAATTTTGAAAACCATTCCATACAATGAGCCCCCAAAATCCTAGGAAATGATCTCATGAGGTATGTATCCTCTTGTGCAAATTTGAGGCTCATTGTTCTAAATTCTCGTACATGGTCAATCGGGTCTAATTTCCATTGTATTTGTTGTATTTAGAAAACTCACAAAATATTCGAAAGGGTATCATATCCACACATGGATGAAAAGGGTAAGGACAAATTTCCTTTAATAAATATGTTTTTGTGGTTCCTGTTTGTATGTTTTGAACCTGTTGATGTATGGTTTGCATTTGAACTATCAAGGAAACCACTTGATCAGTATCTTGGGTGTGGTTTGGTTTTGTCTCATTGGTTCTAGGTGTTTCTTTCAACCGATTGATGTCAAAATCTTTTGGAAGTTTGCTACCTAATTCTGCTAACATCAAGAGGTATTTCTCCATGTCTTGTTCTAAGACCTTTTCCATAAATTTATGAAAATTTTGGTCTTTTTGGGTGTATTATATATCCCCTTGTGTTATTTCATTGTTTTCATGTTGTTGGTATCAGAAAAAAGAGTTTTCTTTAGTCATGTTTAGATTTTTAGTTTCTTTCTCTCTAAGTTTTTGCCTTTGCAACCTTGTTAAGATTGGCATACAAGTTTTGGTTGTTTTTCACTAAACTTAGATCTTCTATGTGGTGTTAGTGTCAATTTGATTTTTAAAGAAGCCCAATAGATTGATGTATTCTATTGACATGGCTAAGTTAAAATTTCTAATTACCATTTTTTTTTGTTTCATGATGGTAGGATGTCAAAATCCTGATGAGGAAACTTGGCTCACTAATCTATGTTTTGTTTTGATAATTTAACACTTTGTATTTTGCAAGATATAGTGTTTTGTGCAAAATAATTTAACTTGTAAGAACCTACTTTCTTTCAGGTTTTTGGACACTTTCTAATCTATAAAATCTTTATGACTGGTAAAATCCTATGTTTCTGATGTCAATATGTCTGACAATTGTTTTGAAAGATTCTCTAGTTTTCTATTTTTTTGGATGCGCTAATACAGAGGACAAAAGTGCTAAAAAAGAACACAAACATGCTACCATTTCTAGTAAACATGCTATAAAATAGTGTATAAGCATTAAAATAGAGTGCAAAAGCACTACAACAAAGAGAAGAAGTACTAAAATAGAGTGAAGAAGTGCTAAAATAGAGCGCAAAAGTGCTACATCAAAGCTCAGAAGCACTAAAACAAAGAGAAAAAGTGCTAAAACAAAGAGCAAAAGCGCTATGTTTTTCTGTGGAAGTGCTAAAATATTGATCAAAAGCGCTAGAATGATGCTGACACTAGAATTTTCTGGCAGTTTGGTTTGCTATTGATAGAAATGTTGTAGGATTGTTTTGAAGCATTAAAACAGAGGGTTGAAGCACTATAATTTTCTTTGGAAGCACCAAAACAGAGTTCAAATGCACTATAGTTTTCCTCAGAAGTGCTATAGTTTCTATTTAATGCTAAGCAAGGGGTGGGAATATGAGTCTCTCAGCTACTATGTCTTCTTTCTCTTCTTCTTTGTCTAAGACAATGGAAGCTATGAGAAATTGATGGGGTGTTTCGGTCTTTTCAAAAATAAATGTTCTCAAACTACTGATAATGTCAGTTTGAGTGCCTTCAATGTGCACATTACTAGGTTGAAATATTGGTGTGGTTAGCCCTGGTTGTTGAACATGAGCTATAGGTCGCCAAATGGTCGTAAGGTATGTTGAATGATGGTTTCAATACCTTATTATAATGTTCTTTTATTACCTATTCCTAGGTAAGAGGTAGTAGCATGGGTCTTCCTACTACTATGTTTGTCTTTTCTTCTTCTTCATTTAGAATAATGGATGTTGTAAGAAACTGATGGGGTGTTTTGTATTCCTCGAAAAGGAATGCCCGTAAGCTATTGATAATGTCGGTTTGGCCATTATGAAGATGTAGAAGGCTAGGTTGTATGATAGGTGGTATAAGGATTGGTTGTTGAATGGGAGGTGTAGGTCTCCAAATAGTTATAAGGTGGTAACTCCTTGATTTTGGATGTCAACCTAAGGTTTCCAAAGATTTTTCTATCGTAAGAATTGATCAGGTCTGGTGGAGTATTCTATGGCTGATTGTGGAATGGAGGATTGATGAATACATTGACTATGGTTAGATTCTTGTGAAAGAGAACTTCTTTGAATACATGCTTTTGAATTCAAAGGTTATACAATATAATCATTAGTGTAACCCCTATTGAAATCATGAAACCTATGGTCATTTGTTCTATGATGAAGCAAAGTCTTCCTATTCTGGTACAAGAAACGTCATTTTTGCAAAAGATGTTTGTAACTAAGTGGTTTCTTGGGTTTTGTAATTCTCTTGGCAAGAGATTTCTTGACAAACTTAATGGTTTTCCAATCTCTAATCATGTATTCTCAGTTTTTATTTTGTATTTTTCAGGATGATCTTTTATCTGAATTTTAATGATTTTGGAATACACAACACTCAAATGAAGATAGTTGTTTTTAAGAGTTGTAATCTCACTTGATAGTGTATGTTAAAAAGAACCACACATGGTCCTATTTTCACTAGTTTGATAAAATAAAGCACTTCAAATAGACTCACTCTTAATAGTCAAAATGTCATCATTATACTCAACAACCCACATCTTAAAATTGCATCAACTCACACAGCCATGTCACCCCCTAGAGGGTTCCCATGTTTTTGTCTTTTCTAGGTGTGTACTCAGGCTTATATTTCTCGATCCCCTGAGCAAACAGTCTATGGAAATTATATGGTGAGTTTCTTGGGTGCAGATTCTTCCCTCCCCTTGCACTACGAGTATTACAATGTTTGGTTACTGACTCGGCTGGATACTACACTAGGTTCTTAGAAAGGGTTTCCGTTTGGAGTGGCAATAATAGACTCCCTTAGGACACCTCCCAACCTTTATAATAAATGTTTTAGGGATGGTTATATTGCACAATTTCAGAAAAAAAATGGGTTTCCCCATACTTGCTTTAAATTTTATAGTGGGGTGGAAAAACCTAGCTTTGGTTTGAACCCACTTAGGTCATTCCCATAGGGTTATTACTTTTTCCCACTATGGTAGGCCTTCTAAAGGATGTAATAAAAATTTAAGAATGAATAAAAAGGATAAGTCTAGATTTTTGGATCACCTAGTTAAGGGGAGAGCATATACCTATCAACCATTCAAACATAGAAACCACTTATTCAAATTTTAGAGCCCAAACAAAAAAAATTCTAATCGATGTGAAGATGTTGCTTCACAAAAAGACATGGTGTTCATTTTTAAAACCCAAATTGAAAATTTTGGTGACTACCCTAGATTGGTAAATCTTTAATCCAAAGGAAAATGTGACTATCCTAGGATTGATTCATTTTTAAACCAACTGAAGAAGTTTCTATTCTAGATTGATTCTTTTTAATCCAACTGAAGAAATGAAATTTACTTGCCATAGACACATTGGATCCAGAAAATGAAGTTCACAAAAGTACTATGACAATGCTCAAAATTGCTATAAAAATACTCAAAAGTTCTATAGAAATCACCTGAAGCACTATAGAAATACCCCAAAGCGCTATAGAATTTTTGAAAAGTGCTAAAACAGATGCTGGATATTATTGTTGGCTTGTGTTGGATTGCAGAGTTGAAGCACTAAAACAATCCTTCAAAGTGCTATACATTTCCCTGGAAATGCTAGAACAGAGTTCTGAAGTGCTATAGAATCTTCTGATCACGCTAAAACAGATTATGCCAGAATCCTGTACAAAAAATTTCTAGAAAAACTTGTTAAAAACATGGGGTACAGGCCCCACGGTGGGCACCAAAATGTAAGTGTGAATAAGTAATAGGTAAAATAACAACTAAACACTTCTTAATAAGACATTAGATCAAGATTAACATGAAATTAAACTAATTTAAAACATCGAAAAGCCTGAAGATGTCTCATTGTCTCCTATCTCAAAAGATTTATCAAGTTACAGAGGCTCTCAGATTTGTAAGCACCGTAATTGTTTAAAATTCCTATCTAGAGAATTAAATGAAAGCTAAATGCAATGATGTGATGATTAATAATGGTTTCTAAGTGATATGATGCTACTGTAAACTATCTTGACATGAAACCTGCTAAATGGAAGCTACAGTAAAAACTAATGATGTTGCCATGAATATGAAATCTAATAATGCCATGATGCTATGATGATACTAAAATGCTAATGCTTATGATTGTTTGGTTGCTTGGTTGTATTTCTGTAGAGTAATTTTTCATAAAAGATGATAATTCTCGAGGCCATTTTCATGCTTCAGAAGGCTATATATAGATTTCCGGCAACAGTTTTGCATAGGGGTAACACAACAGAGGCTGAGATCAAATATAGAGATTTCAATGATACAAGATGAGAAGGTGGAGCTGATCATGGAGGATTGTTCCTCCCCATGAAAAGACCAAGAAAGATGAGAAGAAATATTTGAGGTAGAAGATTGAGAGGATTTCCTACAAGTTTGTCCCCGAGGCTTTTCCCATGAATCACAGTTACAATAATTAGATTTGAAAAAACTAATTTTATTGGTGAGTGAATAGATGAATTTTATTTATGCATTTATTTGAATATATTTGATCTATTCAAATTAGAAAATTTGGAAGATTTAATTAAATATTTTTTTTTTTGATATTTTCTCATTTAATAAAGAGAAATATGATAAGATAATTAAATAACACAAACTTATTGAAGTTACATTTTTAATTTTTTAGATAGAATTAATGGATAAAGTATAGAAGAAATAATAATGATAATAATTAAATAAAAAAAGTATTTAATTTTGTTTATTTAATTAAGAGGAAATAATGTGATAAAATAGAAGAATTAATAGTGAACTTAATATAAATAAATATTTCTATTTATTTACTACGTAGATGAATTTAGGATTAATTAATCAAATAAATCATATTTAATTAATTAGATTCTCTAGACCATTTTTAGGTGTCTACATCATCATGTATTTATACCATCTTCAACTTTGAAACATATCAAAAGTTGGCTATCCAAACTCAAATTAAAATTATGTCAACACCAAAATATCCTAGGGTGGAATTAGAATGAGGGCGAGCCAAACACACACTTCATAAGGACCCAAATAGATACAATACACTTCATCAACTTCAAAGGTAGTGTTTAACACAAGGTCAGCCAAACCAATGTAAAACACATAGAGCGATTAAGGAAAAACCTTATAGATACCAAAATTATCCTCAATACAATCAAAACAACTCAACTCTAGAATTGCAAGTCATAAAACTTTAACAAAGAGAAATTCATACCAACAACATTTCTCCTAGACCTCAACTAGAAGCACAAAAAACCATATTTCATAATTGGTGAACACAACTCACATTGTACAATGAATCAAGATCCAAAAAACTAGATATAGCAACTTCCAACAACCATGATCAACATATCTAAACCACACAAAAATAGAAGCAAATCCCAGAGAAAAATGTGGAGCAACCATTGAACACCTGTAGTCTTTCATCAATACAATTTTCTCAATATCCTTGACAAATACAACCAATAACCTATAACCATGACACTAATGACAACACAATGAAACAAACCAAATGATGAACCAAATCGAATCAGCCGAATAATCACCCAAGATCCCTCAATCTCTCACCCCTCAAATCTCCTCATCACGATTTACCATCATTTATTTGTTCAAACACCACAAAGCCCCAAATGAAGCCTGCCTTCTTTGCCTCCCTAGCAGACACCCTTTACAATATCTCCCTTTGCTCATCTCTTCTCCACGCCAACACATCCACTCACTCCTGACACTTTAGTGACAACATCGACACCACCACCTATTCCGAGAATTCATGATGATCCATAGATCCACTAGACCAATGACCCATGCATCTAGTCTCACAGCTGACAAGAATGAATCCCTCATCCTCACCAAGACACCATACCCTAGGCTGAACCCTCATAAACACATCATCAATCATCCCTTCATTAGAACATATCCACCTTTACTTCCATTCCTCCATGACCCTCCCAAGAATGATACCTGACAGACATTCTTCCTTCCCTGAGCACATCATAGATCCTTTGAACCTTAACTGCACCCCATTATCACGTAAGACAGAAACAGGATCACAACAATCATGGATATCCCAACGTACAACCATCCACAACCTACATTTAATCTAGCCCAACAGGCAGACAAGGACCCGACCCTAATTTCACTCAACCACGCCATCAATCTACGCACCAAGAATGCACCACCACTTGCACCTTTGCCATCTACACTATCAAAACGAAGAACATCCTTCCATTGCCTTTCTTTGGTCATCTATGCGTCACGATATATGAGCTGGGCAAATCACAAGATCAAGACCAAAAAGTCACCAGCATTCCCAGTTCAAAGACCGAACAACATTTTCCTGGAACCTTGACATTTCTAACCAGAGATTCTGTTTTGCTGAGCATTGCTACTCTGTGGCTCTGGGAAATGGTTTATAGATGTTGGGGAGCACATACTCAAGAATCACATATTTGGTGCTTGTACAAAATGTTTTTTTTCTTTTTTCTTTTTAGTTTAAAATTTATTCCTGGCGGGATGGCTTGGGTCTGCATGCTTGGGAGCCGAGCTAGGGCATCTGCGCCCTAGCTTGTTTTGGATCTTTGTTTGCTGTGCACTATCTGGGTGGGTCTCTTTGTGCGCATCTGGGGGTTTTGATTTCCTTTCTGCCTGTAGCTGTGTTCGGGGGCGCGTGGTTTGCCTTTGGCTAACTCCTACTTTCTTTGTTTTTGGTGTTGGGCATCCGCTTGGGAGGTGGGTCTACTGCTTCGTTTGAGTAGGGTGGTGGTGTTCGGTGGGGTGTGTACGGGTTACATTCTCTTCCTGATTTCTTTGTTCCTTCTCTCTGCTGCACGGGTGGGAAGGGTTTGAGGTGCGGGTGTTTGGTGATTGGTGTGGTGCTTAGTGGAAGGGTGTGGGGAGGGCTTCCCCACCCTTTCTTTGGTGTAGAGATTGAGTTTATTGCCTTGGGCTTGATGGATTTGAAGGGTGAGACGTCAGTGGGTTGCCCTAACTTGGATTTCCGGGCAGTAATTGGCTCATGATTTTCAAGTCAAGGGATGAAGACCTTTGATAACAATATATTTGCTCTGAATACAGGGATTGTTAATATAGGTTTATCCAATGGCATGAGGATCATGAAGATTAATGGATGTTTCGAAAGGTGCAAGGAAAGACCAAAACTAGTTGTTCCATCTAGAATGATTGTTGAAGATGTTGAGTATTACTCAACTCACTCTTTATATTGTAAACTTTTTGGGATGAGGATTTTTTTACAATTTTTGGAGGTTTGGGCTCAAAGGACATGGGATTCAGAGGGGTAAATGGAGATAATGTTGCTGGTGAACAATTATTTCATGGTTACTTTTAATTACATTGTTGATTGCAATAGGGTATTTGAGGGAGGCCCTTATTTTCATAATAAGGTAGGGTTGTTTATCAAGCCATGGCATGCAAGTTTTAACCCCACCGCATAGCTTCCAAATCTTGTCCCTGTGTGGGTTCGTCTACCGAGGTTCCTGGTGGAATGTTGTCGAGAGGATGTGCTACACCTTTTGGCCTTGGTGCTAGGAAAACTAGTTGGGACTTCATTGAAAAATTTGGGTAAAAAGGTAATGAATTTTGCATGCATTTGTGTTGAGATTGATCTAAGTAGGCCTTTGCCCGATGCAATAGATATGTGTTCGGGATCTTATTCTGGGGTGCAACAATTAGACTATGAAACTCTTCCCTTTCGTTGTTGGCTTTGTCGAGAATATGGCCATTTGCAGTGGAGATGTCCAAGGTATAAGCCTATGGAGTTGCAGACTTCACAACCTACTAGCAATATTCCTGAAACAGATAAGGGGAAGAGCATTTCTCCTAATGAGGTAGGTGCGTCTGATGGTTTTTCTCTGGTCAAGGCTCAAAATCAGAATAGGGGTCAAAAGAGGCCTTTTAAAGAAAGGCGGGATGAAGGTACCTTTAACAGATTTGAGGTTTTGGATGAGCTTAGCCAATAGGAGGTGAACCTAGGTTTGATCAACTTAGATTAGGGGCTTGTGAGCTTAGCTCAGGAGGATTTTGTTCTTGATTCTTCTTTGGAGGCACAAAGGGATGATTGTCTGCACATGGAAGCTGATCAACAAATGGTGGTTTCAGAGGTGTAGGAACCCTCCATTGTTGTTACATTAGTAGGTGAGAATTCTTCTCTTCCTGGGAAGAACACTGGTTCAAACCCGACTAAGAAGATCAAGCCTCCTCCCAAATTGGGCATTTTGCAGAAGGATATTAAGAAGGGTGGGGCAGAGAAATTTGCTAAACCTGGTAGAAAAAAGGATGTGGAAAAGATTAAACTGGTAGGCAAGAATTTGGTGGAGTTAGGGTCAGTAAAGACTCTGGATTCTCTTTTCTCAAGCCCTTTGAAATGATTATTCTATCATGGAATGTACGGGGCTTGAACAGCGGCCCTAGACAAAAATCAGTTCATGATTTAGTTAGAAGGCAAGGTCCTGATCCCTTCTTTTTGCAGGAGACTAAGTTATCTGTTGAGAATATGCAAGGCTTGGCACCTAAGTTGTGGAGCAGCGGGGAGTGCCAGTGCATTGGAGCTCATGGAGCTTCTGGGGGTTTGGCATCTTTATGGAATCCTCGAAGAATCTAACCTCTTTGGTGGATTTCTTCTAAATCCTCCATGTCTATGATTGCTACTAGTTTTGAGACAGGGGAAGTCATTCTATTTTCTAATATATATGCTCCTACAGATTTTTAGGGTAAATAAGGTTTGTGGTCCCATATCAGGCTTATCCATAGCATGATGCCTTTTCATCCATGGATTTTGGGTGGAGATTTCAATGCTATTTGTGAGTTGGCTGAGAAGCGTGGTGGTACTAGAAGGTTGGAGCCCTTTGCACTGCTGCTTCATGACAATATCATTACCTTGAATCTTGTTGATATCAAACCCAACAATGATCAGTTCAGTTGGAACAATCACCGGGTTGGTGATTTCTACATTGCAAAAAGATTAGATTGATTTCTGGTTTCCTCTTACTAGGTTGGAGGGATGTGGTCATCTTTCTCTAAGATCTTGGATTGGAGAGGATCAAACCATTGGCCTATTAAGCTTGCTACTGAGTCAACTCGTGTGCCTCGTTTTCCCTCTTTTAGGTTCCAACTTATGTGGTTGTGGGACCCTTCTTTGAATGCCTTTGTTACTGACTAATGGAAGAAAGATAGACTAGCCTATGGTACGACAATGTATACCTTTGCTAAACTATTTCAATATGTTAAATTTGAGCTCAAACGGTGGAATCGTCAGTACTTTGGGAATGTCTTCCATGCAAAGGCAATGGCTTCTAAAGATTTGGATGGTATCATGAGGAGGTTAAGGGAGGATGGGGTGATGATTGAGTTACTTTAGGATGAGGCTCGGGCTGTGAAAATTATTGAAGAATGGGAACTGGGAGAGGAAATGTATTGGAAACAAAAGGCTAGCATTGAGTGGCTTCAAGAAGGGGATAAAAGTACAGCTTTCTTTTTCAATTCAGTGAAAGTTAGGTGACATGGAAATTCTATCTCTGGTCTAGTGAATGACAGGGGAGACCATCTTTCCTCCTTCCCAGAAATCTCAAGGGAGGCAGTGCAGTACTTTGAATCTCTTTTTAGGGAGGACTCACAAGGGGGGTCTCCTGAGGAAGCACATATTCTTTCTTGTATCCCCTCTCTCGTGTCTGGAGATTTGAATCAACAACTCATGAGTGATATCTCACTTGAAGAGCTTGAAGGGATTGTTTTCAATATGAAGAAAGGGAAGGCGCCTGGTCCATATGGCTTCCCAATTGAGTTTTTTCAAGAATTTTGGGATATCATCAAACTTACCTCCTAGCTATGGTTCAAGAATCTCAACAAAATAAGCAGATGCTAAGGGCCCTAAATGCTACCTTTCTGGCTCTTATTCCCAAGAGTGAGGGGGTCGATAGGTTAAGCCAATTTTGAACCATTTCTTTATGCAATGTAATTTATAAAATTATTTCTAAACTTATTGCTGACAGATTGAAAAAGGGGCTTGAGGAGCTGATCTTCGAAGAACAAAGTGGTTTTGTAGCTGGTAGGAAAATTCTGGATGGGATTGTTATTGCAACTGAGGTCATCCATTCTATGGCTAGCTCTAAAGAAAAAGTGATGTTTATCAAATTGGATATGGCTAAGGCATATGACAGAGTTAGGTGGTCCCTCCTTTAGCGGGTTCTTGGTGCTTTTGGTTTTGCTAAAGAATGGATTCAATGGGTTTTGAACTGTGTTACTTCAGTCTCTTTCTCTGTGCTTATCAATGGGAGTCACTCTGAGTTATTTGGTGCTTCTAGGGGGCTTCATCAAGGTGATCCTCTTTCCCCTTACTTGTTTATTCTTTTGGTTGAAGGTTTGGGGAGATGGATTAAATGGAGTGTGGAGTCTAGTCTCATTCAAGGTTGGAGGTGGGGTGGCACCTTACCTCCGCAAACTCACCTACAATTTATGGATGATATTGCTTTGATGGGGATGGCTACAATGCATGAGGCCTCTAATTTACGAAGAGTGTTGGATGTTTACCTGGTTGCCTCCGGTCAAAAGATTAATGAGGGCAAGTCTTCCATTTTCTTCTTCAACACTTCGAGCCCCATTTAGCAGAGAATTGCCCAAACTTTGAGATTTTAGATCGAGACTCTCCCAGTGACTTACCTTGGCATTCCCATCTCGGTGAATAGACTTCCTAGGGAGTCTTGGCAGATCATTTGTGATAAATTTCAGGCAAAAGTTAATCACTAGACTCATCGATGGTTATCCTTTGTTGGTCGTGTCTAGTTGATTAAGTCAGTGGTGCAAGCTCTGCCCATTTATAGATGCATGCTCCAGGTTGCCCCTATGGGCTTTCTTAAGGACCTTGATTCTGTGGCAAGACAATTTTTATGGGCTAGTTTCTTGGAGTCTGGTTAGATGGGAGGTTGTTTGTAGTCTAAAACAATATGGTGGACTAGGCTTGAGGCAATCGGCTTTGACTGGGGAGGCTTTGACTGCTAAACTGTATTGGTGGTGGTGTAAGGAGCAGGATAAGAGTTGGGCCAAGGTTCTTTCTCAGAAGTATCTCCCTGGGATCCCTCAACCCAATATTTCTAGGTACCCCCTTGTGGGGAAGGGCTCTGTGATATGGGGCACCCTAAAAAAAGGGGATGTGCTTATTAAGGAAGGATTATTTTGGATCTTCAAGAAGGGGACTGAGGTCCAGTTCTAGATTGATTCTTGGGATGGTTTTCCTCCCATCACCTCCCAATTTCCCAACTTGTTGAATATTTTCCAGAGGTTTCTTTAGGCTGGTTGGTCACGGGTGAGTGATTTTAAGTCCTTTTCCTCCTGTGGTTAGATGGAGATAGCCAAATGGAAGTCCCCAGATGAGTGGCCAGATGTTGGTTTACAGGAGGATTGTGCTATGCTACAAAGTATCCTTTCTAGTCGAAGATGTAGCTCTCTCTGAGATGATGATGTTCTTTCCTGGCCCCCCAATCCTAAGGGGACCTATACTGTAGCCTCTGGTTATAGTGTGTTATTGTCTCATAGGTTGGTTGGGCTTGAAATTCAGTGGTGGAAGAAGGTCTGGAACAAGCTTTCTTGGCCAAAATATAATTGTTTTGTTTGGATGTTGGCCTAGAATAAGTGTTTGACTTGGGATAAAATTCAGAAGAGAGGTTTCCAGGGTCCTTCTATTTGTGTTATGTGTGGGGCTAATGAGGAGGACAATACTCATTTTTTTGTTGCTCTTTTCCCCATAGCTTTGGCATTTCTGGTGGGGTGTTTGGAAAATTCCTTATGTTCATGCTTCCTCCTTGATTGATTTTTGGTAGGGGATGGGTCAACCCCCTTCTATGGCCTCCTTTTTACAGGATGTGTGGTTTGTAGGGCCTATCTTCGTATTGTGGTAGATTTGGTTGGAACACAATCTAAGGATATTTCGTGGAGAACAGAGGCTGGTGCAACAAATTTGGCAGAGATTATTGGGCATGGTTCAAGAAATAGTGGAAGTTAGGTGTGAAGTGGAATTCCCTTTGGTGAAAAGGGATACAGAGTTGGTGGAGAGATTGGGGATTTAGGGGTCATCTTTGGCTTTGGGGAGGGCTTAGAGAGGATGACGAGAGAAGCAAAAAATTGATAGGGATGGCAAATGGAAACTTCCACCATATGGTGTTTTGAAGATTAATACTGATGGATCTTCAAGGGGAAATCCTGGACTAGCTGGTATTGGGGGGATTGGTAGGGACTCTTTGGGCTTGGTTATCTTCCTCTTTTTGATCTATGAAGGGATGCAGACCATCAACCTGGTGGAAGGGTTGGCTATTCTTGATGCTCTTGAGAGAGCTCATGCTTTGGGATGGAGAAGGATTGTTTGTGAATCTAATTCCCAGATATTGATCAATTTTTTTATTGAGCAAAAAGTGGCAGATGTCAGCTGGCAAGTGGCTAGGGTTGTGTAAAAAATTCTGCAGGTTAGTTTTTTAATGGAAACAGTGACTTTTGTCCATATCCACGAGAGTGGAATAGGGCAGCTGATTCTTTGGAAAAATGGGCTTCTGAGCATGTTAAGGGATGGAGAATTTAGGAGTGGGAGTTGGTTCCATAGGAGCTCCATCTTGATTTAACGAATATTCTTGCTGAAGTAGGGCTGGGAATGGTGACAGATGATGGTGTTGGCTATTTTATCTTAGTTTGGTTCGTTGTGCTTGTTTTTCCTTGGGACCTCAGTCCTTTGCTTCCATTGTAATGTTGCTTTCTGATATTCAATAAAGTTTTTACCCCTTTAAAAAAAAAAAAATTATTCCTGGCCAACTTCTTTAGTGAATTGTGCAAAGGCGAAAAATAGTTTTTTTATGCAGATATATATGTGACCTATTTTAAGTCTATGCCAAAATTTTGAAGTGTGTGTTATCTTTTTCAAAGCTTGTATCCAATAGATTGTATTTTTTTTTGATAAATATGAAGTGCATCTAATTAGGCCAACATAATTGATGCTTGTGAAGAAGATTGGGTATATACAACAGGCAATTTTTGAAGAAGTGTGTGACTAGTGTGCGAAGATGAAAATAAGTGAAAACATAATAAAATGTGTTAAGTGTGTTTACTGAGCCACATTAGAATTGAATATGCCCTTATTAGGTGTACTTTTTCAGTTCATTTTCTGGCTGAAAGCCATTCAATCATTGTAATTATGTAGGCAATGAAACTTTATTTCTAGATAGTGAGTACTGGTAATAAGCCACCCATTTTGTAATATTATATATCTAGTTATACAATATTGTGAGCTAACACTCACTATGTTTTTTCCCATTTTTTATTTTCTACGTAAAAATCCTGGTGTTCTTGTGTTCTTTGATTTCATGTTTTGTTAATTCTTTTATTTATTTCTACCATTTTTTACATTGGTGTAATTAGATGGTATTTGATCAAAATATTTAAGAAGATACTGATTCAATCCCCCCCTCAGTATCTTGGATCTTTAACATACACATCCAAGCCAATCTCAATTTATATAGGAACTTAGTGTAAAGTCAGTATCTCTAGGATACCATAACCCATAATCCAGAGTGCCATTGAAATATGTGACTATTCTCTTAACAACAACATGTGTTTCCTTCTTATTTTCTTGAATTCTAGCCACAAAACAAACAAAATGCATAATATCTAGTCTAGTAGCAGTCATATACAATAGTCCACCAATCATAGATCTATACTTGTGATTATCCTTAGGTGAGTCATCATCTTTAACTAATTTTCAACTAGTCACCATGGGAGTGCATACTGGTTTGGAACCATCCATCCCAAATTCTTCAACGTCTCTTTCACATACTTAGACTGTGCAATAAAAAATCCTTTCTCTATTTGATTAATCTATAGCCTAAGAAATAAATTCATCTCTCCAAACATAAAAAATTCAAATTATTTTTGCATATCTTCTAGAAACATCTTTCACATACTTTCATTTCCTCCAAAAATAATGTCATCAACATATACAACTACAATCAATTTTTTTTTATTTTCAATCTTAAAATACAAATTACTATCTGGCGTACCTTTGTTGAAACCTTGTTGAATCAAATACATGTCTAACCTCGCATACCAAACTCTAGGAGTTTGGTTCAATCCATATAAGTATTTGTTCAATATGCACACCATATCTAGTTGATCTATCAACTGATATCCTTTCGGTTGTTCCATGTAAACCTCTTCTTCTAGCTGGGTGGTGCCACAATAGTGGTTTACACTTTTTGGGAGATCTTGATTTTTGCTGAAATCACATATTTTTAGAAAATATAATGATTTAAGCCTTGAAAAGTTCCATTTAAAGGATTCCAATTGAAGAGGGCTTGATCAAACCATCTTAGACCAAGCCCCCTTTGATAGAACCCCACTAGTTTTAAACCATATGTATAACAAAGTCTCCTTTACACCTATCAAAATGTTAATATAAAACCATTTTTGATTTACCTTTTGCAGGATCAAATGAATTCATTTAAAATTTATATTTTGTATGTATTCCTTATTATAAGCTTCCAAAAAAGTCTAACTTTAATTAAATTAAATTTAATTCTTATATTTATTTTTTATTACTTGTGAATGTAGGTTTTTCATCGAAAAATCAAGCTCTATGTTCTGCACATGTGGAAAAATAGAAGATTGTCAAAAAAAATTTGAAAAATATGAGTGCACCAAATATTGAAGTTCTTGATCCAACAAAAAAAAATTGAATTTCAATACATACAAAAAGAAGTAGTGTTATACATTCTGCCTATGTCTGAATTGTAATTGGTTTGACTTCAAAACTTGATTAAGGAAAAAATATTCAATAAAACACTATAAAAGAAATTGGAATCCCTTGATATCATAGTTACAAGTCTAAATTTGAGAAAAATAGAATTTTATCCCTTATGGTAAAAAAATTATGTGTTATGTGGTGAGTGTCACTCCTTTAAAAGGGTGTTTACTGAAAAAAAAACCAGTTTTCAAAGTAGATGGAAAAAGAAGGGCAATTTGATTACAAAAATTTTGAAAAAAAAATATTTAGAATCTATAGACAAAATTCCACAAATCACTAGTTTGCACCATCTTCAAATTGCTCATGGTTTAGCCGCTATAGGTGTCTAAAAGCGAAGATTTAGGTAGAAAAAATTAGTTCAGTGTCCAGTTTGGCAAAAAATTGTAAACCAATATTGTGGGATCACCCAACTCACCATTCAAAAATTTTGACTTGACATCCATCTAATAGACCTTGAAGTGTTTATGAGTAGAAAATGCTAAGAACATCCTTATAGCTTCCATCCTTGCTACTAGAGAAAAAATTTTCCTAAAATTTTATGCCTTCTACTTGTGATTAACCTTTACACACAAGCCTTGCTTTTTTTCTAACAACTCCATTCTCATTCAACTTATTTCCGAATACCCACTCCGATCCAATAAAATTTTTATTTTCCAGTCTTGGGACCAATTCCCAAGTTTGATTCTTCTCAATCTACATAAGTTCTTTCATCTCTTCCATCCAATGTTCATCTTTACTTGCTTCACTTACAGTCTTTGGTTCAATCTCAAAAAATAAACATAGATTTACTTCGAAAGCAGCTCTGCTTCTAGTCAATACTCCCTTAGTCTTATCTCCAATAATCTAAATTTATGAATTATTCTCTTGCACATATCTAGGTGTCTTAGGTGACACAACCAAAACTTCTTCTCTTTCATTCTATTCATTATGCTTCTCTTGCTCATCCTTTTCCTATTCTTCCACAATCTCTTCAATTCTTACACAATCAGGTTCATCAAATACATATCTATCAATATCAATTAAATTATTCATTATCTCATCAACCTTAACATTTTCACTTTCTAAAATCTTTCTCAATCTTTTATTGAAACATCTATATGCTTTGGTTTTGGTAGGATATCCAATTTAAAAATTCCTTCATCACTTCTTGCATCAAACTTTCCTAAAGTTTATTAATCAATTCTAATATAACATTTGCTTCTGAATACCTTAAAATACTTGGTAGTAGGAATTATTCCATGTCATAGCTCATATGGGGTCTTTTCACTATTTTATCTTGCTTGAACTTGATTGAATACATAAACAAAGGTATGAATAGCTTATCTCTAGTAAACTTCTAGTAAACCAACCTCAACAATCATTGATCTAGCAACCTCTTGAACTGTTATGTTTTTCCTTTCAAAAAATCCATTCTATTGAGTTCTTGGAGAAGGTAATTGTCTCTTTATTCCATGCACTTCAAAAAACATATTAAACTCATGGGAGGTGAATTCTCCACCTTTGTTAGACCTTAAGCATTTTATTTTTAAATTCACTTCATTTTCAACCATAGCTTTGAATATCTTGAATCTATCTAATGTATCTAATTTCTCTCTAAGAAATGTAACCCATGTATATCTAGAATAATCATTGATCAAAAGCATAAAGTAACTTTCACCTTGTATAACTATCACTCTTGTAGGATCACAATATATATGAATTAAATCTAGTAGTCTAGTAGTAGATTGTTCCTTTGATCTATAATGACTTCTTGCTTGCTTTCCAAACTAATAATTCCTGTTATTAGCATTAACAGGCTCTATAATCCTTGGTAAATCTCTCATAGTGTGAATTGCACTGATCCTCACCGAGTTATCAAAATTCATGTGACACATTCTCCATTCCATAACCAACAGTCATTAATCTGAGCCATAAAGGATTGTCCATCAACACCCTTAAGTTGATAGATTTTTTCTTCAGATTTCTTTCCTATAGCAATCAATGTTCTAGATCCTTTTTGAATTTCACATCTCTTATCCTTAAACACAAGATCATATCATTTGCTACACATCTTTCCAACACTCAAAATATTATACCTTAAACCCTTAATATAGTAGACATCATTAGTATTATGCTTTCCATCAAAACTTACTGAACCTATCCAACAAATTTTAGCACCAGTATCATCTCCAAACATGACCAAGCCTTCATCATATTTTTCAAGTTTAAAAATATTATTTTTATCACTACTCATGTGATGTGAACAGCCACAATCAACTACATAATAGCTCTTCTCTTTTTTAGCATGTAGGGAAGAGATAACAATACCTTCATTTTTCTCCTTCTATGGAGGGCTTTCCTTCACCTATATTTTCAGAATTAGTAGAATTAGGTTCATCCTTTATAGTGAAGAACAAGCATTCATTTTCATCAGGATCCTCATAATCAAATTCCTCATTAGATATACTAGCATTCTCATTCATATGATATTCTCTATTGATCTTCTTTCCTTTATTTTATTTCTCATATCCTTGTTTATTCATCTTAGCTCTTATCAAACACTTTGTAGAATAATGACCCTTTCCTCCACAACTAAAGCATTTAAAGGGTAAATTACCTTCATACTTACTGATCCTTTTACCATTCTTCTCGCAATGTTTAATTCCACCTCATCAAAATTTTCTTCATCCAGATCTTCCACTTTTGTAGCCTTAAAAAAAGATTATGATTTTCATCCATTTCTCAGATTCAGCTTCCTCATCTCATACAATGTCACAAATCCCAAAAATATTTCTAAGAATCTTCTTTATAATCCTAGTTTCATTTACTGTAGCACCAAGTGCTTGCATTTTGGAAAATATCTCATCCAATCTTCATACATAAGATTTAACATTCTAATCTTCAGACATGTGTAGAAGCTCAAATTGTGTCTCCAAATTCTTCAATTTTTCCTCTTTGAAGCATAGGGAATATTTCTAAGAATCTTCTTTATAATCCTAGTTTCATTTACTGTAGCACCAAGTGCTTGCATTTTGGCAAATATCTCATCCAATCTTCATACATAAGCTTTAACATTCTAATCTTCAGACATGTGTAGAAGCTCAAATTGTGTCTCCAAATTCTTCAATTTTTCCTCTTTGAATCTTTCATCACCTTCATGTGCCCTTTCCAAATCATCCTAGACTTCCTTAGTAGTCTTCAAATTCCAAACCTTAATCAACTCGTTATGTACTAGACTATTCTTCAAAATGTACTTCACCTTATTGTTCACTTCATGTGTTTTGATCTCATCAGTCATACTCAACCATTAGCAAGAGGAGTGTATGGATTCTTGTAAGATTTCTCCACATCATATCCACAATACTCCAGATATTCTTCCATCAATATTTGGGTATGTGTAGGATCATTATGGAAAAAATAGGCCCTTAAGTGGCAAAAAATGTAGAAAAACCAAAGTTAGGCAACTTCATGTAAAAATTTGAATAAGTTATCTATATTATTTCAAAAATATGTAAGAATAGATTCTATAGTAAATTGAATGTAGTTTCTAAACTACTAGGTTTATTTAGAAAACATAAATCTATTTGGTAAAAATTTGAAATTTCAATTTAGTAGTACTTAAATTTTGGGGAAAAAATAAGTAGATGTCTCTCTGACCACCCTAGCCACAATAAAAGGGTGATCCCATAATAGTGGTTTACAATTTTTGGCCAAACTGGACACTTAAATTAATATTTTTAACTAAATCTCCACATTCGAGCACCTATGGCGGCTAAACTATGAGGAATTTGAAGATGATGAAAACTAAAGTCTCATCACATTTTATCTATAGATTCTAAAAATATTTTTTTCAAAATTTTTAGAATCAGATTGCACTTCTTTTTCCATCTCCCATGAAAATTGGTTTTTTTTTCAGAAAACAACATTTTTAAAAAGTGGCGCACACCGTATAACGCATTAATTTTTTTTAATAAAGGATAAAATTCTAATTCTTTCGAATTTAGATTTGTAACTATGATATCTAGTGCTTCCACTTGGTTAGATATCTTTTTATAGAATATATATTTTTTAATCAAGTTTCAAAGTCAACCCAATTACAATTCAGACATAGCTCGACCATATAACACGTAACTTTGTTTCTATTTATCGAATTTTTATTTTACTTTATGTTGGATAAGGACTTCAATATCTCATGCACTCATATTTTTCAAATTTTTGTTTTGATAATCTACTATTTTTCCACATGTACAGAACAAAGACCTTCATTTTTGATGAAAAACCTATGTTTAATAAAACTAAAAAAACAAGTACATAATAAAATTAAAACATATCAAAATTATATTCGTTGGATAGCTTGTTCCAAGGACTACCTAATTCTAGTTGGGTTTTTGAAGATGACTCCATTTTCATCCTCAACCCGAGCTTCGAAGCGTAAAAAATTAGGCTTTTTTGTGAACAATTTCAAAAATCAAGGAAAAGGGGGGTTCTAGCGAACCCCCTTCAATATGCATTTTTCTTTTGTTTTTTGGGTGGGAAATGTGGGCCCAGTAATTAATGGATTCACTCGAACACTAGTTCGGTCGAACCCCTTTTGGTTCGGTCAAACTTGTAGGTTCATTCGAACCCTTAAAACCAATTTTTTTGCCATGGGCTCATTTTTTCTCAGTTTTCCTTCCTCCATCAAATTGTAAACCACTATTGTGGCTTCACCCAAAATGATAATATTATTTAATAAGATTTTATATATAAGTAGAGGACTCATGTGTCTATGTGATGCATACTTTTTTGTATTTTTTTCCAAGTAAATAGTTAATTGTGAATTTTTTATTACAACTTTTAAAAAATATAAAAACACGTATGTCTGACCACCTTAACTTGGTCAAAACTTCATGAAATTCATTTTTTTTTTAATCCTATAGTATGCAAAGCATAGAACGTGATGCATGTTTTAGATTCAAAAAATGTGATACTATTTGAAAGATATAAATATTTTTCAATCAGCATATCAATCCAAACTTTAGTTGTAATTCAAATAGAAAATGAATAATAATCAGTTATTAAATTAAAAGTAAAGCATAATTTATATTGGTGGAAATTTGATAATCTCTTTTAAAAACCCTTTTCATTTCATCAATTTTGGGTAAAATAAAATTCATTAGCCACATACCCTACACATACCCATTTTTCAGATAGCATAATTAGTTTCATCAAACCTCGGATAATCATAATTCATTTTTTCGGCCATCCTTGACCTTCCTCAAGTGGTTAATCTCTTCACCAAGGAACCAAGCTTTGATACCAATTGTTGAATAAGACAACTAAGAGGGTGGGTGAATTAGTTCTCATATATTTAAACATTAATTCATTCACTAGAACTAATCCTTAATACATCTTAAATGATTAAACATTAAATACTAGTGCAAAAACTCAAAACCATCACAAAAACGCAATAACACCATATTTACATGGAAAACCTAATAAGGTAAAAACCACAGTGAGGATTAACTCACACTATAGTGAATATCAAAATAGATTACAAGAGGCTCATTCCATGAGAAACAAGGCTCACTTCCAAAACAAGAACTCACTTTCCAGATTAAGACTCATTGTCCAACAGGGCAAACAAATAAGAGGGTTCATTGTCACCAAGATACAAAGAAGATAAAAGAGATATGTTATAGAGAGAAGACAATATCAATAAAATAAAGAAATCCACCACAATTTACTCAACCAATTGCAGAAATGCATGAATGATAGAGTAGACCTTCTACTCACTGCATCCAAAAACTCAACATTTAGGCTTCATATTGATCTGCCACACTCGCATCACACACACTCACTGATTTGCATCAATTTCACATCTATTTTCTCTATTTATTTGAACTTATAACTTCTTTATTCTTTCTATGCTATTTTTCACCACTAACTCATCATGTATTTATATATCTAGGTGATCCCACAATAGTGGTTTAGAATTTTTGGCCAAACTAGACACTGAATTTGTTTTTTTAACTAAATCTTCACTTTCGAGCACCTATAGTGGCTAAACCATGAGGAATTTGAAGATGATGCAAACTAGAGTTTTGTGACATTTTTTTTTGTAGATTCTAAATATTTTTTTTTCAAAAATTTTGGAATCAGATTGCACTTATTTTTCCATTTTCCTCGAAAACTAGTTTTTTTCAGAAAACAACATTTTTAAAAAGCGACGCTCATCGTATAATGCATAAATTTTTTCCATGAAGGATAAAATTTTAATTATTTTGAATTTAGATTTCTAACTCCAATTATCTAGTACTTCCACTTGGTTATATAGTTTTTTATTGAATATCTTTTCTTTAATCAAGTTTTGAAGTCAAACCAATTACAATTCAGACATAACACAATTGTATAACATGTAACTTTGTTTGTATGTATCAAAATTCATTTTTCTTTGTTGGATCAAGGACTTCCATATCTGGTGCACTCATATTTTTCATTTTTTTTTTTAAATCTGATATTTTTCCACATGTGCAGAACAAAAAGCTTGATTTTTAGTGAAAAACCTATGTTTAATAAAACTAAGAAAACAAATACATAATAAAACCAAAATATATTCAAATTATAGTGGTTGGATAGGTCATTCTAAGAACTACAAGATTCCAGTTGGGTTTGAGAACTCTCATCCATTTTCATCCTCAACCTGAGCTTTGAAGCATAAAAATTTAGACTTTCAAAGTGCGTGAGGGGGAGAATGAGGGAAAAAGGGGGTTTGAGGGGTTCGCTCGAACCAAGGTTTGCTTGAACTAGGGTTTGCTCGAACCAGGGTTTGCTTGAACTAGGGTTCGCTTGAACCACCTTTCATATTACATTTTCTTTGTTATTTTTGCATGGGAAATGTGGGGTCAAAATTAAATGGGTTCCCTCGAACCCTAGTTCAAGCAAACCCCTTTTAAGTTCGGTCAAACCTACAAATTTGTATGAACCCCCAAAACTATTTTTTTTGCATGGGGTTGTTTTTTTTAATTTTTCCTTCCTCACTTGAATTATAAACCAATTTTGTGGGTTTACCCATCTGGAACAACCAAAAATGGGGTTTTATGCTTTCGTATGGCTTAGGACATAAAGCACACCCACTTTCCAATTGTTTCATTAAAGGATAACCCTAGAGATCTTAATGCAAACAAGAAAGTGATCTTGCAATAGGGTTGTCCTAGGGTTTAATTGTAAAAGTTAATGAAGGGTTCACCACTATGCAAGAACTTGGAAAGAAAAATGCAATGTAAGATGTATAAATAAATCCTACTATGATGGAATGACTTACAAAATGACCTAGAAATGTATGAAAGATAGAATAACAAGTTGTAGGACGGAATGTGTGCACTTGGAAATATGATGATGATTGGAAGGAGGTTTGAAATGTAGGAATTTTTATTTTTAATGCTAAGTGGGACTCATTTTCCAAGCTGGGCAAATCATTCCAAAATCTGGGTTTTTGTGCAGGAACAAGAATCTAGAAAAAGGGTATCCAAATTTGCAAAAAAATGAATTTTGACCTAAACTGGGACTCATTCACCATAAGTAGAAAATCAATCCAGTTAGGGATTTTTGAAACTTCAAGATCTAAATCTAGCCTTCAAGGTCTACTCTATGCTTCCTAACTAAAATTTGGATCAGAATCTATATAAATCAACCTATAGATGTTCTCCAATGTTCTCTAATGCTTGATGGAAACTTTAACAAATTTAGCCACTTTGAAAACTTTCTCCAAACTTTCTTCAATGTTTCTTTAATCTAAACCTACAAATCACACACAAAAGAGAGGGAAAAGTGTTGTTTTGTTAGTGGATAGGGGTTTTCCTTGGTCAAACCCCATTTTGATAGTCAAACCATGAAATATAATGAAATAGGGATGGAGAATGATGAATCAACAAAATATGATGTTGCAACTCACAAAACCCTAACAATAAGATGCTACAAACATGGGTGAGATGGATCTAATGGATGTAGATCTTGAATGAAATGCTAGCTTGAATCATAAAACCCTACATCATAATTGTTAGATCAAACACAAACATGATGCATGAAGACTTTTACATGATACTTGATACTTGAATAATGCTCTAAAATGCTTGATAATCTTCCCTTGAATGCTCTTGAATGCTCTTGTAAACACTTGACTACTATTATGAACTCAAACTTGCTATAAGGATAAATAATTGAATGCTTGGGGTGAAAATGAGTGAAATAAACTTGTATTTATACTTAATTATGAAATAATTCTCAAAATTACAACACTACAAGTCAACATCATATCTAGGAGGGTAAAATACCACAAAAAATTTGAATTAATTTTGATTTTGGGCCATGTGGGACTCATTTTCCTAAGGTGGAAAATGAGTCCCAAATCACTAAATATGGGCCATTCAACCTGAAACCACTTGAATTATGATTGGATGTTGATTTGTGTAGAGATTATCCTCAAAAAGATGAATTAAATGAGGCTTGTGGATGTATATTAAGTCCAATTAAAGCATAAAGAATCCCAATTATTAACAAAAACCCTAGAAAAATGTGAAAGTGTGTTACAACACTTTAGATAAGGCATGATTAAGGTTAAAAATAGATGTATTAGGTGTAGTTAATTAATAAAACCTCAGAAAACTTTGAAAGTGTGTTACAACACTTCACAAAACTTTAGCAAGGTACCATTTATCTTCATTAGTTCACAAGGGCCCAAGACCTAATGTGAATGTATCAAATAGATTGCAATGCTAAATTAAGGAACCATTAAGCCTAGCTTACAAGGAGGGCCCAAACAAGAAAGGAAAAGTAGAAGGGATACTTTTTCCATTACCACATTTAGCCCTCACTTTAGTAAGAGGATGAAATTACTTCAAACCCACACTAAAGTACATAAGCACACATCAAGAGGGGTCCAAGTGCACCAATTTTGATAAGATAGTATGAAAATGATTAAGAGGGGTGACCAAGCCCCAAGATGAAGATCCCATGGGAACCAACATAGACAAAAAAGAACACACATGAAAATGATATAAAGAGAATCAACAAAGAAAAGCATGCATTGTCAAAGAAATAAAGAAAATAAAATAAAATGGAAAATAAATCATTGTCTCATCAAGGATGGTTGGTTCCGTCATAGGTTTAGGCATATTGTGAAGGGATAGTTCTGCTATTTTCTTTCCCTTAAATTTTTTTATATGATTTGAAAAATAAATGTTCACGAGGCTTGATAGTGTACCGTAGAAAAAAGGAAACTTGCTTGATTTGATGATAAATTGGACTTAATAAGGCCTTGATTTGGTGTTGTGAGGTTTTTTTCACATCCACACTAGGTCTTGGACCCTTTCAAATGCATTTAATGATCTCTTGTAAAGGTGTTGTAATGTGTTGTAATGAAATTTCATGCTTTTCTAGACTAAATGAACCCATTTTCCTATAATCAAACATTATAAATGTATTTAAATACATCTTCACATCAATCTACAAGGCTTGTAAAATAAAATTAATGCTAATCTACTGTTGTAATGTGTTTTACACATTCACATTGGTTCTTGTGCCTTACTAGACTAAGTGGACCTCATTTTAGTGTTGTAAAGTGTATTTAATCACACTTTCACATTGAATTTTGTGTCCCAAACCCCAATTACTCTTTACATCATCATTAATAGGTCCCTATTACCCCATATTGTGCATCCTGAGGCAATATTTGATGAAATACCTGACAAAGTCATCATAAAAACCTCATTTCCCTACTTCCTAGCATCCTAGTTGTCAAATGGGCCCCACAGGGACTAATTTTTCACTTGTGGTGAATGAGTCCCTGTTACGTGGAACTGATTCACTAAAGGTGACTAATGACTCCCATTTGGGCCAATTTTGACCTTTGAGTAGGAAAAACTAAAATTTAAGTTTATTATTTTTACATGTTAGCCTTAGGGATCCAATTTGAAGGATAATAAGGTGAATTTCTTATAAAATCAACTCTCTAGACCCTAAATCATGACCATTCTTCATTATTCATCATCATTCTTTGATCTCAAGACAAGTTAGGGTTTTGTCATTTGAAGTCATTAAGATAACAATTTTTAGAAATTCAAGCTTAGATTCTTCATGTTTTACTACATACATTTAAGATCAATCTTCATGGAAAGGTATTCAACTCCATTTTTACATGCTTCATTACATTTTTTCATCATTTTGGTTTAATTACCTCAAAGGGTTTTGACCAAGGAAAACCCCCATGCCCTAACATTCATCATTTCTCTCTCTTGTCTGGTGTGTTTGCAGATTTAGACATCTTAGAAGCTTGGAAATCATTAAGAATAAAGTTGATTTTTTTTTTAGGTATTCTCTTCATTTTCCAAGTTAAAATATCAACACAAATTCATTTTCAGGTTTGCAAATCAAAATTTCGAAAGCAGACACCTGTAGAAAGCTAAAGTGCATACTAAGAGCTCCTGTTTCCACCTTTGAATATTCAAAAATTCAAAAGTGGACTCATTCACCATGGGTGGTGAATGAGTCCCATTTCAAGGTCATTTTTTGGTTTTCTATAGTTTTGGATACCCTTTTGTCTGAAACAGGCTCTGGTTCAGTTTTGCAGAATTAGGATTGATTCACGCAAAATGGCAAATGAGTCCCACCAAACCTAAAAATCAGGTTTATGAGTATTCTAGAGGTCATTTTCAGTCTTCATCCATATTCTAGGTGCACACTTTCAGTTTCATCAAATTTTGTTGCAATTTGCATTCATTTCTATGTGTTTTTGCATTACACAATGTGTTTTCAAACAAGTTTCATTTTTTTTTTGGCATACTTAATCAATCTATTTCATCACTTAGATGCATTTATATCACTTCATTTAGTCATAAATCCATCATAAATATCTTAGTTTGTGTGAACCACCTAGATTTTGGGTGTGGCATCAATCTCTTTTCATTAGGTTAAAGACCCTAATTGGGCAAAAGAGAGTCATAGCATTTCACACCCCTAAAATCTATGGTTCATTTTGGTGAAATATCTTTTATAATACTTTATTTTCTGATTAATATTCCATCATCATCCTAAGAATATCTTGCATGCATTACATTTTGCATGCTTTGGCATTCTAGGGTTTCAAAAACTTGCATTAGTCAAAAGGTTATTTAGCTTGCATTTTTGCATATAATTTCCTTTAAATTTTCTAAAATTTTGCATCTCCATCTTAGATATACATCATAAAACATTAAAAATATAATTTTTTTTCAAAATTTCTAATTTTTTTGCAAAAAACTGATACTAGGCCTCATTCGCAATGCTAGGCGAATCAGTCCCTATCTAGATTTTTGACTGACTATTACAACATCAAAAACCTCATTTTTGTGCTCCCTAAGCCTCCTAGTATCATATAGTATAAGTCTGGAAAGTTTCAAGAACATTTTTTTAGGCATTTAGCTCAAAAAAATCATTTTAGATTACTCATTCTTCAAATCACTTCAATTGCAAACATCTTTACATATGAAAATGTTTACATATCTCACATTTTGAATAAAATTGATAAATTACTTTTCACTTTTGCATATACAATGTTTCTATTCATAAAAATTTACATTATTTTGGTAAAAGTAATTTTCTTTCTTGCATATACATTGTTTACATTCTTAAGGTGTTGCATATGTTGGATAAAAGTTTTTTGTATGTTTGCATATACATGTTTTATATTACTGAAACATTGCATGACATGGTTACATGTGTTTTTCATTCTTATTCAAACAATCCTAGTACCTTACATATTTAGACATGCTAAGAAACATTTCCTATCCCCTCACTCTAAGAGTGTTTTAGTGAAAGAGACCACAACTTGGGCCATTCCTAATGATCATACTTGTTCTTCTCATAATATATTTCCTCTTGGTGATGAAGATATTTTAGTAGAAGAATCAATTATTGAGAGTTTTAGAATCCTAGTTGTTTCTCTCCTTTTACCTCTCTTAGTGGAAAAAACATTCACAACCAACATAATACAACCTTAGATGATCGTGACACTACAATTTCTTCTTCTCCTAGTATTTCTCATTGTTGTGAACATGATACTTTGATGATAGAAAAATTATTCCATGAAGGTCATGAGAATCTTGGTTGTCCCCCTTCACCTAAAAAAACCCTTCTTGGGCAACACAATTCAACCATTGAACATTCTCCTACTTCTGATGAATTCCTTTTAGAAGAACCAACCTTAGAATTTCAAGCAAATTCAGTTTGTAGTTCTTCTCAAAACCCTCCTCCTAGGAAGGATATCATGATGCAAGACAAGAATACCAATAATGATCTAGAATCTCACTTGCTAAGGGATGTCAATATTATTTAACCACAACTCATCCTTTACCCCCCTTCACATAACCCTCCAACTCAAAATAAACCCAAAATCATCCTCTACCCACCTTAGAACAATGTTTCGCAGTAGCTTAGTTATAGTACCATTCCTCATACATATAACACTCGAAATAATCTACAAATTCCACAACCCACACTAACACCTTTACCTTTTCCAAATCCCATTTTTCCTAGAGATCCTTGCTTAAATTCACATATTCAGGAGTACAATCTTGTTGAACAACTAAAGAATACTCCTGCTAAAATATCATTATGGGATCTTATTCAAGCCTCCCCTCACTATCACAACATGATCCAATCAGCCTTGCAAAAAGTTCATGTCCCTTCTAATGCACAACCAACTGACATAGCAACCATGATCCAAGGAATAATTGCTGACATTGTTTTCCACCAAATTGAACTCCCCCCTTTCGAAGTGCAAAAACAAAATGAAGCTTTCATGATTATTGCTCGTAACAATCAGATAGGGATAAAGCAAACCGTTATTGACAATGTATCATCCCTTAATGTGTGTAGTGTAAACCTTTTGGATAGGATTTGTGTGGATAAATAAAAAATTCAACTTGAATCTTTATCTATTAAGGGCTTTGACAATGTTGAAAAGACACCACTTGGTGTGATCACTTTACCTATTACAATTGGAGAAGTCACATTAAACACATAGATCCAGGTTATGCCTCATGATCTTTCATATAACCTTCTTCTAGGTAGGTCGTGGATTCATGAAATGAATGGTGTGCCTTCTAGCCTTCATTGAAAAAGAAATATGTCTATAACAGCAAAGTGTTCATACTTGACATTGATGATGAGCCTTACAATGTCTTACCACTTAAAAAAAACCAAAGAGAACCCCTTGAACACATTAACAACAACCAGACAAGTGGAACCCACACAACCAAAAGACAAACAAAATATTGAACAAGTCGTGATGCTATTAAAAGATGATTGGGGTTCCTTGGATTTCGAGCATGAATTCGTGGGCGAGTACAAAATCATCCACAAAGATTCAAATAAGGCCAAAGACACAAAAATAATGTCAAAAAAAATTTAGACAACCTTTCCTAAGCATCTGCCTCAACCACTTTAGACAAAGAAGTAAACTACACAATCACCTTTGATGGCGCTTATGACCAACCACCAACCGATCCCAAAGTAATGAATAAACTTTATGGAAAAGGTTATGAACTAATGAAACAACTTCAATATAGTGGAAAAGGGAGTGGTGCTTGAGAACAAGGTATCCACAACCCTATAGATACTAACACACAACAAATGACTCATGGTCTTGGCTATTGTCCTTTGATTGAGATAAAAAATCCTTTACTCAACATCAACAATCTCAGAAAACATACTGCTAGATCATTCTTAACAATCGTCCATCCTGAAATCCTTGACACTAGTGGTCTTGAACATCATCATTTACCAAACATGACACAAACAACAAACCCTTCACTTAATGTCAATGTCGTTTCACAAAATTTTCATGATTTAAATTCGTTAGAGTTTCTACCCTCCTATAATAGAGAGAATAAAATATTGTAATATAAAGAGTCTTGTGTAGATATGACAACTAATACTAAGCAAGGGGTATCTTTGTCACAAACCACAAGACCACCTTCTACCATTGATCAAGAAGGCATCTTGTTGGGATTCCCCCAAGATCACTTGATCACTCTCCTTCCAAGAACTCATAAGAAATGTTATTCCAAGACTTCATTCTGCACCTATCATAGAGTTCATGGTCACTCCACTAATGAATGTAAGATTTGAGTCGTAAAATCCAACATTTTTCAGGAGTTTGGTATGCTTCCTTCTATGGGGGCATCCAATTCCTTTTTTTGATACTGATTTTCACCTGCATTTCATCAATTGTTTTGGCTCACATTTTTCCTACACTTAGTGGGGGCAAGAGGTTTGCCAAGCCTTGTCCTCATATGTCATTTGTGGTTGTCTCATTTGGCTAGACATTAACCTTTAATGAATACATAAGATCAAGCTTGGGATGTGGACAACATGCCTTAAGTTGGCTTGCATATGACATCCTACCCTTTTGATGACGTAACTTATTGGAAACATATGTCTTGTCATAGGGCTTTCCGAGTAAGCTCTCATGTCCTCTTCTTCTACTTTAAAGAAATTTCTCACAGTACTGGTTTTCACAACCACTTTAAATTGGGGGTAATACATCACCACTCACATTTCATTGTGTGATTTATTTCTTCTTGCGATGCATCCTTTCTTGGTGGAGTCATTAGGCTTGATTCCCTCCAAGAGTGTGATACTTGTTTTGTACTTATCCTCTCTTGGAGACATTTGGCATGATGTTCCCTAAGATGAGACCTTGCATGAACTAAGAAAAATCCATTTGAACAATCCTTACACTATTCTGCATTAACAATGTTTATGAGTGCCAAGCATACAAATTTTTTCTTACCTCATAGAGCTCAAAAATAATTTTTCATTGTGGAACCTTATTAAAGTTATCAGGAGGTATAACTTGGGTATGAATTAAGTAGGGAAGCCCATTCCACAACACAACTTTCCCCATAGCAACTTACTTGTTTGTGAGTGCATACCAACTAGTGTATGTACTTCACCTTTTTGGGTCTTCTCACCCGACGGACCACCAAGAGTTCTATCACCCTAGAGTGAGTATACTTTTTTAATTTCTCACCCGACGGATAGCCAAGAGTTCCATCACCCCAGAGTGAGTATTCATTTTATTTTCAAATCAAACAAGTCTATATCTTATCCAGTACTAGCTAGATAAATGATGGAAGCTTGACCCACCTTTTCATTTTCATCTTTCTCTTCTTCCTAGTTCTTTCAATTGCATGATTATGCATCTTGATGGTTTGATTTAGGATCTTGGATCTTGGGGTCTTGACTATGTTCTTGATCTTTTCCATCCTTTTTCATCTACATTTGTGCACCTTGATCTCTCCTGAATGTCTACTTTAGTGTGAGTTTGAAGCAAGTTCATCCTCTCACTAAAGTGGGGGCTAAATGTACCATAGAAAAAGGGTAACTTTCTTGATTTGATGATAAATTGGACTTAATAAGGCCTTGATTCACTATTGTCAGGTGTTTTCACATCCATACGAGGTCTTGGACCCTTTCAAATGCATTTAACAATTTCTTGTAAAGGTGTTGTAAAGAACTTTCACACTTTTCTAGACTTAATGAACCCATTTTCTCCTAATTCAACATTATAAAATGTAATTAAATACATATTCACATCAATCTAGAAGGCTTGTAAAATGAAATTAATTTTAATCTAGTGTTGTAATATGTTTTACACATTCACATTGGTTCTTCTTCCTTTCTAGGCTAAGTGGACCTCATTTTAGTGTTGTAAAGTGTATTTAATCACACTTTCACAATGAATTATGTGCCCCAAGCCCCAATTACTCTTTACAACATCATTAATAGGTCCCTATTACCCCATATTGTGCATCTTGAGAGAATATTTGGTGAAATACCTGACAAAGTCATCATATTAACCTTATTTCCCTACTTCCTAGTATTCTAGTTGTCAAATGGGCGCCACTGCGACTAATTCGCCAGCTATGGTGAATGAGTCCCTACCAGGTGGGGCTAATTCAACCAAGGTAGCGAATGAGTCCCATTTGGGCCAATCTTGACCTTTGAATACAAAAAACTGAAATTAAGTTTATTATTTTCACATGTCAGCCTTATGGATCCAATTTATGGGATAATAATGTGAATTTCCTATAAAATCTATATACACCTGAAAATGGTCACATCACAATAGTCTGGTAATTAATTAAATATTTTTAATATTTAATTAAATGTCTGAATTCAATCTGCTTATAAATAAAATTAAATAATTTATTTATATTGTTCATTCTTTCATCTCGATTAAATAAATAAGTTTATTTAATCGCTTTTCTCAGCCATTTCTTAATTAATTAAATAAACATTACGATTTATTTATATTAATTATCATATAATCTTGGCTGGAATATTTTATTCAAATTTAGATTAAATATTCCTCTTCTAAAAATCTTCAAAATTCCATTCACAATTAAATATTTTAAATATTTAATTAATCAATATTCCATATTTCTTCTAAAGTCTATTCACAATTAAATATCTCAAATATTTAATTAAATCTTCTATAGTCATAAAAAAAAAATCAAACTCACATGAAATTAAATAAATTTATTTATTTAATATTGGATTATCTTCAACAACCGTGAAACAAACTTCCAAAACAAAAAAAATAATTTCTTTGTTCCTGTGCAAGCTTGTTCCCATGGGTTGAAGACAAGCCTCCATTCTTCTCTCCAACCTCCCAACATCTTCCATCTTCCTCTCAACCTCTCCATCTCTCACCATTCAAAATTACCAGACAATCTCACAGCCATTGATCTTTGCCAGCCAGGCTCTTGCCTGCAAAAATCTATAAAAGGGACTGCTAGGTCTCTGAAAAACATAGAAGCTTTCATAGAGGAAAACTATAGTCAATTATCTTTCAAGCATTCATATCATTTTAGTTTTTAGCATATTAGAAATCCATAGCATGGCATATCATCCTCATTTCATAGTTTTAGATGCATTTATAATTTGCAGCCCATGTGCATAATTTGCAGCCCCTGTGCACATATGTATCAGTATTTCACTCCACCAGCATATAGGATAGAGAAGTACTATCATTTTGCATACTTGTTTTGTAGGTTGCCATTCTAAAAATCTTTTCTTACAAAATCTGAGAGCAGCAGCTTCGAGAGAATCACTGGAGATAGAGAACAATGGAATGGTTCTGAAGAAGCTTTGTTTGTTTTCTTTGAATTCATTTTAGTTAGTTTTCTTTTGTTTAATGTTTCATTAGTGTGTTTTATTTGTTTCAATTTGATACTAACATTTCCCACACACATTTTTGGCACCCACCGTGGGGCTCTTGCCCCAATTCTAACATCTTTTTGCAGGTTTTTCTGACAGGTCATGGCTAAAACAATGTAGTAGCACAATAAACACGCTTTAGTGCAAATCACACCTAGTTTAGCACCCTTTAACATTGTTATAGCACCCATCAAAGATTTCATAGCGCCCACCAGAAGTTTCTCAGCACCCATCAAAAGTTTCTCAGCGCCCATCAGAAGTTTCTCAGCACCCGTAAGAGATTTCATAGCCCCCATAAGAGATTTCATAGTTCCCACCAGAAGTTTCTCAGCGCCCAACAGTAGTTTCTTAGGCACCCATCATAGATTTCTTAGCACCCATAAGAGATTTCATAGTGCCCATCAATGGTTTCATAGTGCCCATGATGTCTGTTTTAGCGCAATTTTTATTTTTAGCATAGATTTTTCAAAACCTACAATTGTAATCTATAACTTAAATACGATTTGACTAGATCCGACGAGACCACGGCCAGTAAGAACTTGAAAAGAATGAAGAAATCCTAGGATAGTCACATAATTCAGAATCAAGCAATCCTAGGATAGACACTTCATTTTCTATTTTGGGCTAAAAATAATCTCATGTTTTTGTGAAGCAACATCTTCACCTAGCATAGAAAATTGTTTATTTGGACTTAAAATTGAACTCTTGTTTGCTTTGATTAAAATGGTGATATGCCTATGCTCTCCCCTTAACTGGGTGATCAAAATACCAAACTCATCTATTTCATTTCATGCAATTTCAAGTTTTGTAAAAACCTTTTAGAGAGCCTGCTCTTGTGGGAAAAAGTACTCACCCAAGAGGAATGACTCAAGTGGGTTCAAGCGAAAGCCAGGCTATTCCACCCCACTATAAAATTTAAAGAAAATTTGGGGAAACCCTCTTTTGATGGTAGTGTGCATTGATAACCATCCCCAAAGCCTTTGTTCTAAAGGTTGGGAGGTCTCTCGAGGGAGTCTATCATTTTCCACACCGAACGGAAACCCTTACTACAAACTTAGTGTAGTGGATAACTTGTCAGTTTCTGAACATCCTATTAATCACAGTGTAGGGGAGGGAAGAATCTACCCCCAAGAAACTCACCATATAATTGCCAAGGACCGTTTGCTCATGGGATCTGGTATCCACTTCCATCACTCTGAGTACATGCCTGGAAAAGACAAAAACATGGGCACCCTTTCAGGGGTGACACAGCTATGTGAGTCGACGCAGTTCTAAGATGTGGGCAGTTGATTATTATGATAACCTACTTGAGTACTAAGAGTGAGTCTGTTTGATCTATCTATCATGTGTGAAACCTGTGATAAATATTTTTGAAAAACATTTTGATCATACACTTCATGTTTAGTATAGGACTTAAACACAACTATTCTACAACTTGCTTGATGTGTTTTCAATACATTAATTCAGTAAAGATCATCCAAAACTCACAATCACATTGAATATTCCCATGTTAAGAGATTGGAAATCCACAACCTTTGTTAAGAAATCCATTCTCAAACGAATCAAAAAGCCAAAGAAACCACTTAGTTACAAGAAACTATTGAAGAAAACATGATTCTTGTAACAAAGTCGAAAGGTTTTACTTAAACATAGAACCTTTATCCATGGATATCATGATTGTGTTAGAAGTTTCATTGATGATTATGTTGTAGAACCATTATACTCACAAGCTTTCTTTCAAAGAAGAGCCCTTTCTCAAAGGCACACCCATGGTCAGCGTATTCATTTTTCTTATCTACCACAACCCTCAATTGAATATCCCACTCATCCCATCCAAATCATTCACTAATATTGAAAACAAACTAGGCTATTTGATAAACTTATCATTTTTTGAGACTAGGATCAAATCTCAAAAAAGTGCATCTTTTCAAACAAGATTTTGATTATTGATTCCAACTTCACAACAGGATTTTTATATCCTTTCAGGAAACCACAATCAAAGGGTTAGAAACTTCAATTTGATCATATCATAATATTTTCAATCTTATGGGGATCAAGACATCATCATTTTTACTTATAAAACTATGATCTAAGTCTAGAAGAACATTTCAAAAGCATATTCTTGTTGTCCACTTTACAACAAGGGTAATAGGGAGGAAAATCCTTTTCATAGGTTTCATACTAGGAACAGTTCAAATGATGAAATAACTGATGAAATGATTCAAGAGTTGGAAAGACGGGATCCACAATTTCACTAAATTTTTGGACAAGATCTTAAACTGAGATAAAGAGGCTACTTTCTTTGTTTAGCAAAACAAGGTGCTAAATTGCCCTCTAACTACAATATCAAGAAAATTAAGGAAGATCCTGAAAAGACTAAAACTCCATTAAATGATCTTAGTAGTCTTTCCCAACAAATAAGAACACTCCAAAGGCAAATCAAGGAAATACAAGGGGGCACAACTACGAAGTCCTTTGACGGAAATATGAATGTAACCTCTTCTCCTCCAAAAGCAACATCATCCAAATTCAATGTTTTTGAATTTTTGCAAAGGTTAAATGAGAAGCCCAAATCTAAGCCATCAAATAAAATTGACCAATCCTGTCATATCATGCATTTATCTTCATCCCCCATAATTCAAAATGAACCTCATGATTCCTTCACCCAAGATAACGATTTCATTCAATCACCTTCTTCTATCATATCCTTTACATCCACTGATTCATTTCAATCTACACATCTTGATCAAAACATTCTACAAACCCTTCCTATCTTTGATCAAGATCCCATCTCTCAAGAACCATAGGATGAACCAAAATCAAAGAAAAATCAAAGGCCACAAAGGCCCATCAAAGAAAAAAGACAATTTTCAAAGGCCACAAAGATTTAATAAATCAAAGGAAAAATGTCAAAAGGCCACAAAAAGGTCCACAAAGCAAAGGCGCTCAAAGTCAAAAGAATCATGTGAAAAGTTCCTAAAGAGTCTCATAAAAGCAATAAAATCTAAATTGGCATCCAAATTTTCTAATCCAAAAGCTTCCTCCAATTTTCCATCTAATAACTTATCACCTTCCAAATCCATTTTTCCTTCATCACTCCACCACCCTTCAAGGTGTGTGCCAATGTTGATCTTTCCAACCTTTCCATCTATCCATCAGCATGCCTTCCGACCTCCTATCCACTATCCAACATTCATACCCCATCATTCTCCTTTAATCCAAAATTTTTCATAAGTCCTTAGATTCTTCCTTCATATCATTAATTTTCCAATATTTAGGATTCTAATTCCCATTGCCATGGTTTATTAGAGGGATATTTGGTTGTGAAACTTGATGCTTAAGTCCTTCCTCTATCTCCCCTATCATCCATATCTTATCTTACATATTCCTCTTGCACTCTACGCTTAGGGACAAGTTTCATCCATCTTATCATTCATGGTCATTATCCTTTCTATGCCCATTCCTTACATTTCCACCTTTGATCTTGAAAAGGTTAAGGATCTTCTTGAACATCATACATCTTATCCTATTCACTTCATCTAAATCTTCCATACCATATCCTTTGTCATGCATCTTTTCTTATATTGTGGGGAATCTTGTTTCTTCAATTGGTCATCACATTCCATCTTAAAAGTACTGAAAAAATAAAAAATAAAAGAAAAGAAAAATTCTAAAAATCCATAAAAATTAGAAAAGTCTTTAAAAGTGCAATAAAACAAGTGGTGAAAACACGGAAGAGCAGATTACACTTGTGATCAAAATAGGATCCTCTATCTATTAGCTTAATTCTTGCATTCACTTTTTGGCATCATCTATACATATCTATCATTTGTATATATCTATCATCTCCATATCATGCAATGGGAATCCTTTTGTTTCATCATGGCTTGATGAATTTTTTACATATCCATCATATTCAGGTTATGTTTACACGGAGGCAAAAAAACAAAACACAGACTCGACAAGAGAGGGGAAACAAGCTTTTTGAACATCACAAATAGACAAATGATGGTTTTCCAAAACACAGCATACATTGATGCATCAAATCAACCACAAAACCAAAACAATCAGTCAATGCCAATGACATCAAACAACATGGTCAAAACAAATTTCATCAAAACAAAAACATGAATATTGATAAGCAAGTTGGATGATCTTAATCTCAATAATGTTTGAAATACTTTAAGAAAAATTTGAATTGTTGGTTGATTTTCTATCATATCTCTTGAGCAATTCCATGATGTACTGAACTAGAAAAGCAAGGAAGGAG
>VDFB02062905.1:0-16748 GCA_007258455.2 Sequoia sempervirens
GAAACATGAACATTAGATAGGGAATGCTGCATAGAGGAAAGGCTAGCCCCTAGAATAGGATTAGAAGACCTAGGATAAAAAAATAGAGATGCCACTAGATGAGGTGGAGCTTATGTGGCTAGGCATGACAAGGGAAATTGCAACCTTTCCCACAATAGGCGAGGCCCGATCATCATGCATCATTTGGAGATGCAACTTTGGTAGAGTCAACAATGATAGTGAGGATTTGACGAAGGAAAGTAGCAAAAATTCACATAAGCTATCTTTTTTATTTGCACCATGTAAGTTACCATACATCACAATTTGCAACAAGATTAGATGCCAACAAAACTCTTAATCCAAGGGGGAATCAGCTATGGAAATGCTATTTTTTTGCACCCTTGAATGCTATGTCAGCCTTATGGGAGTGAACACACTTCTTACTCATCGTTTATAAAGGAGTTATGGTATGCAATTAGCTCTCACTTGAACAAAGAGCTAAGATAATGAAAGTATATAATGGTGACATCTCCATGTCTTCTACCTCAGCAATAGCACTAATGCCTTCTTCTAGGACTACCAGTACTTGACATGCGCAAGTTCTATTTTTGCATTGACTGTAGTAGAGCCTAAGGAGAAATGTAAGGCCATAGATTCAACTCCAAATTGATGGTGAATACATTTATTGTATAGGCCAAAGATAAGGCATTTAATGTTGGTAAATTCTTCTTTAAACGACATTCCATTCCATGTTGCTTGGTCTTCTTATTTTGAAGAGTCTATGTCCAAGGTTGCATGAGTATGGCCTTCATATGTGGCATGAGAGGAGATAAAAATGATTACTACTTTGGATAAGAACTATTACAAGATATATATACTAATGGAGGAAATGAAGGCCACACGGGTCTCACATGGGTGCAAGATTATCATGGTTAGGTGGATGAATGTTAGACACCATTCATTCACCAATATTATGGACACATGTAAGGAAGGCCCTTACAACAATTGATTTTTCAAGGAACTAAAAGGATGTAGAGTTCTGGTGTTAGTTCCTCAAAGGTGCCATGAGGAGATTGGCTTAGTTAATGTAGTGTAGGTTGTGACAAATGTGGCTTATGTGTCCAAGGTGCTTAGGAAGCTGATTGAAGCTGCCCACAACCATATCTATTGGATCCCTTGTGTGCTTGCCATGAATAATGCACTCAAGGATATTGAATCAAACAAGTTGTAGCTGAAGTAGAAATGTGTAGATGTATATTTGCAATTGCCACACATCACATGTACTATTTTGGTCCCTCTCCAAGAAGGAATTTATCAAACCCATTGAAATTGGATATGCATCCTACTTCATCCTATGGGAGAGGATGATTGAGTCCGAAGAGCTCTTGCAACTAATGATCATGACCCAAGCAAGGAATTGATGGGCCTAGTTGAAGACAAAGTAGGAGTATGGGTGAAGGAAATGGTGAAAAGAGACATTGTTTTGTTAAATGCCAAATACAATAGCCTTCTTCATATCCCTCATTTTCATGGTGATTTGATATAGGGACTCTTAACACTTCCAAGGCTTGGGGAGTTATATGAGTACATTGATGCATGGTCTAGTCAAATAAAAACCATCATTTGATAAAGGGACCCCACATTTTTGTTCTATGATGAGCATATTCAACCTATTATTTAATAGAGATGGTGAAGCTCAACACTCCTTTGCACATGGCCACCTATGCACCAAATTCCCTTGGTCTAGTAAAATTATCCTTGTAGATGATGTGGAGGTGAAGATGACCTTCATGAAGGCCATTAAGATGTCTAGTACAGAGGAAGCTACATTGATTCAATACAAGTGGACCAGATTGGTTGAACTCAAGGGTTCCATGAGTTCAACAAATGATAAATAGGGAGACATTGGCATAAGAGAACCCAATGAGTTGGTGTCGATTGTATGGGTCTCCATCATTGATATGCACATTGGCCGTTTGCCGCTTATCACAAGTTTATAGTTCTTTAGTTGTTGAGAAAACTATTCTACATATAACTTTGTCCACTCTATCAAGAGGATTAAGAGAACTCTAGGGGAGTGAAGAAGCTTTTAGCAATACACCTTGCCTTGCATTGCAGGGATTGCAATACAATTGAGTAAAAGGAGTGTCCAACAACACAATGGACGTAGAGCTTGAGGAGCTAATGTAGATTCATAAGAATTAGGTTGTGCATATAGGTTGGTTGGGGTCTAGTTGTAGGAGCTAGATGTGTTTAGTAGTTCCAGCAGTAAGGTGTATGGGTAATATAAATATTATATCAATGGTGTCATTGATCATGGGAACAATTGATTGTCAAATTGTCAAACTTTGTATAAATTTTGGCTTCTTTAGCGCATATTGCTTACATAAATGATAAATTGCAACTTATTTTACTGGCTTTTGTGATTAATTTTTATATGTTATTTTAATAGCCATCCCCTCATCATCCCTGAAATTTAGAGGAACACTGGTTTTTGGTGTTCCCTCATTTAGGAGAGAAATTGCTTTGAAACCACTATTATGTTCCTGCTCTGGATTTTTTTATAATAGCTGGAAGATAACTAAAAACTATTAGTTCTGAAATCTAAAATATGATTATTCAGAATGTATCTCTTCCCCTTTTGTTGGCTAAAATCTGAAACTTTTGAAGGGACATAAACTACTGAAAAACCATAGGATAGCACTGAAATCTTGAAAAAGACAGTCTTTATTAATAGTAATCTAAGTTGGTGGAATGCTTATAAGGTGCATGGAGGTTTCCATGTGTGTGTACATCCATACATACAGAGGGAGGGAACATATTCTCTAGATGAAATACTTCCATGCTTACAATTCCAATATTTTGTTTATCTTATTGGCTTATATCTGTAAGAAAGTGATGAAACATATTATTATCCAACAATAGTGCCATTTCGAACTTTAATGGTCTTTGTTTCTAGATTATCATCCTATATCGTTTGGATAAATCCTGGATGTTGTTGTGGCTATATATACATGGGCTGGAGATTGTTGTCTGTGTCCAGATAGACACTGTTTAACTCAGGATAATTTAGAAGGAAAACTCAACAAGATTTATATTTTTTGAGTCAATGCATGGTAGTGTTCCATGGGGATGTGCATCCTTGAGGTCCAGGGGACATCCCAAACATCTTGGGTGTCCCAGGGACCTGGGGACTTGGAGGGAACTCTCCTTTTCAGAACTGGACAGCCTGCATCATTTGGTGCATAAGAGCAGAAAAAAGTAACTTTTAAGGAAAAGTGATAAAAACCCTAAAAATGGGAAGATTGTCATTGCCAATTCAGAATATTGCATTTACTTTTCAAAATGTTATCTGCTTTTACTTTGTTTAAGTTATTTAAATAGCTATTCCCTCAGCTGTCCCAAAAACCAGCAAATATTTTGCCATCCTCGAAACGTCGTCTCCACACCCCATTCCCCCATCTGGGAAATGACGAAAACACTGATGCATAATTACCTAGTAAAATCAAACCAATGAATAAAGGGATTCTTCTTTTTCTTTTTTGTTTTGCTTTTTGTTGGATTTATTTATCTTCCTTGTCGAATGCCTTATTCTCTTGAAGGGCATCTATGCTTCATCTTAGGATGCACCTAATTCAAATTTTTATCAGTTAAAAAACAGGATATGGATGCTGACTGCTCTGAATTCTTTTCAGATTTATTGAGAAGTATGGTACTCATGTTATCACTGGGGTAAAGATGGGAGGGAAAGATGTGATTTATGTTAAACAACAGTACTCTTCAAATCTGAAAACAACAGAAGTGCAGAAATTGTTAAAGATGATAGCAGCTGAAAGATTCTCAGATGCCAATGGTCAGTTTAGTTTGTTGTCCAAGGAAACCTCTCAAAAAGGAAAGGTAAGATTCTTTCACATTTTAAATCTGTATTATTAGTAATGTGGCAATGCACTTCTGGTGGTATTGATGGTCTAGATGCATAACTTGGAAAGAAAGAACAATGATATGAAATGCAAAGCGACATTCTAAGAACGTTTAAAACAAAAGTAAATAAATATTACAGTGTTTAATTCTTTTCTTTAGGTAAATATTTAAGGGAACAGGAAATGAAACTTAGGAGATTGATCTACAGTCTAAAACATATAATTTTCTGTGCATATTGAATTTTTGATCTGGCATTTTAACTCTCTCTGTGTAGCTTATTTTATTTGTGAATGTGAAATAATAGGATATGCATTTGTTTTGCTGATAAAGAGAATTTATCTATTTTGTTGTCCATTTTTCCAATGCAGAGCAATTAAAATTGTCTTCAAAAAATGATTTTTTTCAATTACAAGTGCCTTATTGAGGTGCAAATTTTTGGGTTTGATATTTCTTGTCACCAACAGAAATGCTTTTATCAAAACAGAGCCTGCTAAAACAAGTTGTTATTCATAGAGAGTTTGTTATTATACATTTTTCATTTCCATGGTGTCTTGAAGCTGTAGTAATCATGAACAGCAATTAGGAAAAGTTGTTTATATGACAGAAAAGTTGTATTTATATTGCTAAGTGTTTTTGTCTTTATATGCATGAAAAGTCAAATCCTTCAATGGAGAAATCAAATTGCATTTTTCTTGCAGTGTGAATCTTATCTGTTCTTTTATTACTCATGTAATTAGTCAAATTGGTTGGGTTTTCAGTGGTGGTTAAATTACATATTTTAATCTGATTAATCATTATGAAAAGGTCGTCTAGGTTGCATAATGATTGGAAATGTAGTGTACAATAAGCCTTGGTTTAAGTTTTAACTCTTGTTTTTTTTAATAATTCTATTGATTATTACTTTGTTTTAGTTAGTTAACAGTTATATTAGCTGGACTATTTTATATGTAATTTGTCAATGTTATGGATTGATCCTTATTAACCAAGAAAATGGACTCAATGACAAGAATTGTTGTAGGATTAGCATGGATGTCCTATGCATTGATGGGGATTTCATGCAATATTCCATGGTTTGTCCATTTTGTTTAGCTTTAAAATCCATATTGATTACTTCAGTTAGTAGAGGTGAATTAGTGGGGTTTTTTAGAGGCAGTTTGTCACTGTGTTCAGATTGGCTCTTCTTAACCTTGAAAAATCTATTTGACAACAAGAGTGGTTATAAGATTAATATGGATACACACCTATGCAAGCACTGAGGAAATATAAAGTTTCCAATCATTCATTCAAAATTGTCATATGGGAAAATTGTGCCTCTAGGTTCATGCTATATGATTGGGCTAAACTACTTGTAAATTCCTGTTTTAAATTGTTAGTGTCATTTGGTGATAGTGCACATTACTCTAGACATAGCTTGGATATGACAATACCAAGAAGACAGGTAGTTTTGATCCTCGTTAGAACTAAAGCACCATAAATTTTTGTATGATGGGATTTGTGTAGCGTGTTTGTCTCTAGATTTTTTCAAATGAGCATAAGTATCTTTGGATTCTATACTTCTAGGATTGGTTAAACATATGAATAAGTGAACATGCTGCAAAAGATAAGCTTTATGTTTCCAATGCATTTGAAGGTAAGTGAATGCTTTTGCTTGATTTTGTGAGCCTTAGAAGTTACTGGTTAACTATAGTTAAACTTAGGTTATAATATTCAATACCTTGAAAAGTGCTTTCTCCATGTTCCAATTTTTCTACAATGGAGATCTTGTAGAATTTAAAATAACTTATACATTCTCAGGGATATGAAATATCCCCTTACAATTTTTTTCAATTTTTTCCACAAACACTTCACCCGTTAGTGTTAGCGAATCCAAATAACTAGCTGAAAGGAACCCTTTCACTTTCTGATCACCCAGATCCCAGTGTGGGCAAGGTGAGAGCATACGGTAGAAAGGGGATCGTTAGCTTGCAAAACTGAATATGCTAGAAAGTACAAAGAGAGAGATGACTCAGCCGATCAGAAGTAAATGCAAATGCAGCTCGACCACTTATTCAACGGGAGTATATTGACGGCTCAACCGATCAGCATGATGAATGAATTACAAAGTACTGAAAAGTAAAGTATGGGCGGTTTTCCGACCCTTTCCGCTTGTTCAACAGGCAGTACAAGAAAGTAAATGCTGAAAGAAATGGACGGAAAGGTCTATCCCTTCCATTAAAAGCGGGAATTACAAAAGTAAAGTTGCAAAAATAAGATGATTGAATCAGTACTATTGATAATAGCCTTACAATATGATAAAATCTGCAAATTACAATAAGAGTTAGATGTCCAATAAGCTCCAATATGAAAGTAGATGATTTCCAAACATCAACCAGCTATTCTACTCAAAGAAAACAAGCCAAAACTGAACTTCTAACAATCTGATATGAAAAAGCAGCGTACAAAAAACTCAAACCAGCAAGCTCCAAACTCAGTAAAATGCTCACAAATCAACCAATACACCTCCGATTGACATGAAACTAAGTGCAAATGAAGTATAGAAGGTAGGTGCCCAAGTCTAGATCAAGAAACAACAACAAATAACTTCTGATATTTTTATGCATGCATCCCAAAGCACTACAAGAGAAGTACGACCTTCAAGGAGGGGCAACTAGCAAGATAAAATCAAAGACTATGCCATAAAATTTGAAACTCTGCAATATGAGGCGCCTAAGGAAGACTAAATCAATGGGTCAATACCCAGAACCAACAAAAATTTACCAAGAGAGCTACAAACAAGAACGTGCTTCTGCAAGCACCAAACCAGCACACTGAAAACTGAGAAAACACACCAAAACTTCAAAACACATCAAAAGTAAACATCCCCATTACGCTCAATCTGCTCTTCAGTGTAAAGAATAGTCCAAGGCTTAGCTAGGTGCTATCTTGCAAGCACAAAACTAAGTTTTGCTAGGAGGTATGCTTTCCTCGAAGCGAGTCTATAGCAATTTTGGTAGCACTTCGTTATAATTTGCAATGGCTACCAAGAATGAAGTCCAACACTCATATTTATAACCTTTTCTCCTCAAATTCAAATTCAATTCCCTCCAAATAGGGTGCCCAATTGAAATTCACATTCACCTCATGAAAATGTATTTGCATTTCATTTGTAACTTCATTAGCCACCTAGACATGGCGTCCAAATATGAGGGAGAGATGACTTAGTTAAAAATGCAAATAAAGCTTAAGTTTGGCGTCCCACTTTATTAAGTGAAAAATACATTAGAAGTAACTTAAATATCTCCCTTATGAAGTCGTCCCCTTTAGCATAGGAAATATTTTTCACTTAAACATTATCTCATCAAATATTAAACTTGCCAAAATAAGTACCTCAAATGCTGGAGACCAAACTGCTCAACAGACTTGCCTGAAATAGCCTCTGAACTGGACTGTTGAACCCTTGCTAAAAATAGCACTACTAAAAATAGTACTTACTATAAATAGCATACTACTAAAAATAGTGTCTCCAAAAGCATTTTAACCACATTTTGAGCAGCCGTCGTAACTTACTAAAAATAGTAAGTCCGGAAAAGTTACCTGTTTCAGTTGCATGCCACACCACTGCGAAGCTCTCTGAAAACCCAGAAGGAATCCAAAATCCAAATTGCAAAACTCCAACATGCAAGCCTCCAAAACTGCCAAAGTATCCTCCTAGAAAATAGGAAACCCTAATTTCTGCTTCCAACTAGCCTACGGGCCTTTGAGATAGGCTAACGGCCAACTGCACTGATCACTGCTAAGAAGGGGACATTATAGGATTTAGTTTACAAGTCCATTTTTGAATCTCAACTTCTGTAGCATGCTACTCAATTGTAAAGTGGTAAGAGATGCATTTTGCATTCTGTTTTGGAAACCCAATGCATACATGCATATTTCAAGATAGTTTTAATAATATGTGACTTTTTGAAACTTTTAATATTAAATTCAATATAGTTCTAAATGGGCATGAGATTTGGAATTTGAGCTTATAGGCTATTTGATTGGGTGCATATTTAGAGGGTTATTACTTTCTTTATCTAGTGTAAATGGATGTTCCCTTTGTGCATTATCCAAGCTGACTTTGCTACCTGACCTCTTTATCTTGTGAGCATCTTTAGGCTCATTTTCAATCTGCATAAAATCAAGTCCATGGGTGTGATCTTGGTTGGGGTTGGGAGAGATACATGTATTTAGTCCTTTGTTCTTTAGAATGAGTTACTTTTCAGATTTCTCCTAGATGATGGCAACTTTCGTAGTCTAAGACAAGATCTTTCCTTTCTATCAGCATACCCACAGACTGAGACTCCTCAAATAATCTTTAAATTCTGCTCATTTTTCTAAAAAGGGTGGTAATTCAATTAGAGAGGATGTATATTAATTGATGACATATTTTACTTGGATCTCTTTCTTTTAACTTTTCAACCTTTAGATACTTTGGCAAACATTGTCATCAGATTGTTGATGGCAATAGTTTGATTGTATTCGACACCATTGGGATCATGGCATCGAGTTCCCCTAGATTGTTGATTGTAGTAGTCTGACTTTATTTAATGTCATTGGATTCATAGCCTTAGGTTACTCCCACTAGTTGTGGATTGAAATTCCTTTGTTCTCTCCATCTAATGGAGATGGAACACCATTTTGTTTTCGGGTATTCTATCTACCTTGAGCCTCAAAGGAGATATCATTGCTTCTAAATATTCAAGAGGGTCACTCAACACTTGCTATCCTTTTTTGCTTATCCCTATAGTGATTTGCTCCTTACGTTTGGGAAGTAGGTACCTTCAAAGATGAGCCTTTGCATGGGACTAAGACGACTATGACTAATTACGCTCTAACCTTTCCCAATTGTTAGAGGTGTTAAGCATTCTTTGGATGATACAATTATGCTTGTGGTGATATATTAGTGACAAGGCATTTGCCTCTGTGAGAAAATATTGAAATGCCTCCATCCTCTTCCTTCTCATGCTTTAGACATCATGGGGTCATTGTTCTTAAAGTAGAACATCACCCACCCTTATACACGTTCTCGAGATCTAGATAGATGTGCAATACCAACTTAATCTCTACTTTTGAATGATAATCAACCATGGATGTTAGGAGGGTTTTCAAGAGATGCTTGTTCTATTTCTAGTTCCTCCCACTAGGATTGTTCATGTAGATCAATCTAGTGTAGGATATTCTCTAGTGGACGCTAAATCTTCTATCACCTCTTTCAAAATGTATAGTGATTGATGAGAATGTTGGTTCTTCACCTTTTATGCATTTAGATAAATTAGAGTTATTGTCTTCTTCCATGGCAACATCAGCTTTATCTTCTTTGGTGATGGTTCCTCTTTCTAGATGGCCAATTTTTATGATTGTAATATAGTATAATGCCTTTTCTTACCGGTTTAGCTTTTTCAGGTGCACTTGTCCTAGGTAGATAAAATATTTTGTTATTTTGCTTTTGGATTTTAGCTTCCTCTTGCTTTTAGATCCTAAAACTCACCTTTGGTTCCCTTTACAATTGTGGCTGGTATATTTTCAAGTCCCGTTGAACCGTTTGGACATTTGTGTTCATCAATATAATATCTTTGTTGGTTCTATTCTTTCTTGGGGGATGCTTCGCTTTAAATGATGCTAGTGTGGAAGATAAAACACTTTAAGAATATTTTTTGAGACAACATGAGACTATCTATGTCTCTTTGTGTTGATCTCAGACTTACCAGATTGCTAAACTTCTTTCTTTCAGCCAGTCATTGTTGTTGGAGGACATTGAGTGCCCTTTAGACACTTATAATTTGTATACAAGGGGGCGCAAATTGGTGAGGCGTTACTCTTGTGTTCTAATATGATAGGGGCTCCCTAGCATCTCAACTCTCACTCTAGAGGTTGTGGCTCTCTATCATCCCAACATTTAGGGCTCTCCACGATTCTTATCTCATCAACAAGCTCACTACAACTAGTTTTTTTTCCACTATTACTAGTTTTTTGGTTTGGAATGATAGGGGGGCTCTATGCAACATTGACTACCTTCTAGGATGTCTAGCTTGTCCCCTTTAGCTTTGGACTTGTTGTGACCTTTTCACACATCACCCCATTCAAAATGGGGACCCCCTAATTTTTGCTCCATTTGGGTCTTTTAGCTTTGGTCTTGTGTTTGTCTGTCTCTGTTCTGCCTTTCCTTTATGATGATGTACCTTTCTTTTGACCTGGATTGGAATTAGGGTTAAGTCTGGAGAACATTTTGATGAATTAGGGTTTCACCTTTAGGCTACTTTGAGGTCAAATTGATTTGGCTAATTGAAATCTAAGCTCAACAAGTTAGGATGACGACTTTCAACAATTTTGGCTTTAGAGGCTATTTTTAGGGTTTGCATGCAGGATTTTTTGATGCATGTCAAGATATTCTTTATGGGTTTTTCGAGAGCTTCGCAATGATGTGACATGCAAGCAGAGTTGATTATTTTTTAGGAACTTACTATTTTTAGCTAGTGCTCGCATGCAGACCAATTTTCTGGTTTTTTTGAGATCTCTCGAGCAGTGTGACATGCAAACTCATCCAGTAGCTAATTGGTCACTTTTTCGGATATTTACTATTTTTAGCTGGTCCACTCCAACAACTCCCCAACACTTCAGTATCAAGAAAAGAGCGACATGCAATAGAAACAGAGTCAAACGGAGGTCATTTGAGGCACATGCAAGTTAGATTAGGGTTTCCAGCTTTGGAACTCAGAATGGGGGGTAAAAAGCTAGAATCTCCGAAAACTGAAGTATCCCATTGCAATCAGCATTCTTCAAGCTGTCTATTAGTAAAATTTGAGCACGATCCGAGTACTTACTATTTATAGTAAGTCACCTCCAGAAACAGGCTATAAATGGAAGGTCAACACGAGCCACTAGTATGAACAAGACAAACAGGTTATGAGGACCACGTGGAGCAAATTTCAAATCAAACAGGGTTGCAGAAGTTTGAAAATCGGGCACTTACTATTTTTAGTAGGTCCATGCAGAAGATTTAGGGTTTCCTAAAGGGTAGGGTGAAACGCGAGTGTCTCCGAAAAACGATACCCTATCATGATCAACATTCTTCAAGGAGTCTACTCATGAAATTTGAGCTCATTCTGAACATTTACTATTTTTAGCAAGTCACCAAAAATGGCAGGTGCATGCAAACATTAGGTGTTGGCAGGCTGGTCTCATTACGAAGGTCAAGTTGCGCAAATATTAGGTCTTCAGAAGCGGAAAATCCTTGAAAATCATGAAGACTTTGAAACTTTCTATAAATATTAAACAGGGGCAGGCAGGTATGAAAAGTTGCTAAGTCTAAAACTTGAAGCCCGAGACCCCCAAATGCGCCCAACTTGCATGATGGCATGAGATTCGTCTAAGGCCGGAGAAAACAAAAGTAACCCACCCCAAATGTGCCCTGGCTTAGGAAGATGTGCATGAAATATGCTAAGTCTGAATAAAATGAAAGTTCATGGGTCTAGATGCGCCCAAGCTTGGAAAGCTCAAGCTATTTTTTAAAAGGTATGGGAAATGGAAGCTAAGCATCCTAAATGTGCCCAAGTAATAAAAGCTAGAGGAGAACTTTGACTAGGGCGTTGGAATGAAAGTGGGCCTAATGAAATGCGCCCAAGTTAGATAAAAGTTTCTAAGGCAATGAAAAATAAAAGTAGGGACCCATGAATGTGCCCTAGCACTATGGAGAAGGTTGAAAAGTTTCTAGGTGTTCAACATGAAAGTAGATGATAGAAAATGCGCCCAGCTTGGATGAATTAATGAAAAGTTGCCAAGACATGATAAATGGAAGCCTAGAGGGGTAAATGCGCCCAAGGTTGGAGAGATGAAATAAACCTTAGAATAAATATTCTTCAAAGGGTGGCAAAATTAAATGTACCCCTTCATACGTGCATACATAATAATATATTTTATGAGGAGAATTTCGTTGTGGGTATTGGATATTTTTCTAAGGGAGTGATTTTAAAAAGCTTAGCACCCATTACATGACAATTTGAAGTGAAGATTTTAAGCAGGCGCCTGATTGATTGAAATTTTTCCAGAGAGAATAAAATTTTCTAAGGCAGAGGAATAAAATGAATGTGCCTAAGAAGAGAATTTTTTTTTTTCTGAGGCCTTGGAAAATAATAATGTGAAGTATGCTTGGCAGATGAATGAAAGAAATAAAATTATTTTAGGCGTTTAAAATAAAATTGCCATGATTAAAAACGCATTTGTCAAGGAGGAAAATTTTAAATGCTGGAGATATTATAAATTTCCCAAGAATGTTTGAGTCCACTGAAAATTACATGCAGTCAAATGGGAAAATTTCAAATTTTGAAAAGAAGAAAGAATCTCTAGCAATAGCAAATTTTATGACGACTCTATGACGACTAGGCATATCTCTGTGACAACTCGCCAACCTTCTCTCCAAATTTGGAAAATTACTAAGTAGTGGAAAAAAAAATTATTGCAACTGCTAAAATGGACGCCCTCTCACAATTATATAAACTACGAAGTTCTTCATTTTTCTTCACCAGTTGCAAATTTGAAGTGGTGAGGGTGCTGAGAAAAATAAAGTTTGAAGTGAGTGAGTTGAGTAGGATTTTTTTTATAAGTATCAGAGTTATAGTGCTGAAAGTTTCGAGCTTTGAAGCTGAAAGTTTTGAAGTTGGAGGTCAGAATTCTTGAGGTTTGGAGTTAGAGTTTAATGCTGGAGGAATTTTTATTTTTTGAAGTCAACTCCATATTTCAGCCATCTTTTGATAATTTTATTTTCTAAAGTTAGAATTTTAATGCTTATGTTTTATTTTGCAGATGGTTGAAAGAGGAAGGGGAGATGCTGTTGGAACAAGCAAGGCTGCAGGAAAAGCACCACAAGCAGAAGCTGGCAAGGAGAATGCATCTAGGTAGGCGATTATTAAGAAGCTCAAGAAATCATTTCTTCCTGAATCAAAGTTTATTTCGAAGTTGGGAGGGTTGACTGACACCAATATTGGTTCATTCAACCTCGGAGCACTCAGAGGCAGAATGTACGGGCAAGGTGGTCATCAGCCATCAGTTACAACACATAATATTAAGAAAAGTGGATTATATGCAGCTGCTGGTTTTCCACCAGCAATCCAGTGTCCAGAGCTGATTGCAGAATGTGCTAATTGCTATAGGCCAGATCACAGAACAATAGTTTCTCCTGATGGCAAGTTGTTCGCCAACCTGATGCCAGAAGCTATTGGAGAGGCGTTCGGAGTTCCTACATTTGAGAAGATGCTGTACAAGACAAAAGAAAGAGTTGACAAAATGTACGCCTCCACTTTTGAGAGATGTGCTAGGAGAATTAATACAGCTTGGATGCGGAAGCCTAGACCTCCTGGCGCCAAGTTGCCCAAACAGATTATCTCAGAGGAGCTGAAGCAAGAACATTGTGATCTGATTATGATGCTTAGCCGGGTGAACGGGAGACCTCAAGTATATATTTTTGAGCCTTGGATGTTCTTCTACATCAGCGTAGTGATGGAGGGAAGAGAATATGTCGACTGGGCAAAGATGATCAGTGACAACATAGATGAACAGTTTAGGAGCCTGAGGAGGACGAAGACTTTTTACATGAGCTCGTATGCCATCTACATGCTGGCTTGGATGACGAAGTATAGAGGAATCACTTATAAGGAGCCAATTGGAAGTGGTCCTGATCAGTACAAGATTCATGAGGCCTACACACAGTTACACTTGACCAGTACCTCCAGCTTCAAAAGGGTGAATGATGCTTTTACTATGCACATGACAAGAGCTCTTCAGCGGAGAACATACCAAAGAATATCGCAAGATGCCCAAAAGTTGATTGAAGAGTACGGGTATTGGTTCATCCAATTCCCGAAGTTCACCTACATCAGGCTGCAGGGGTTCCACTCATACGCCTACAGATTGCCAAGGTACCCCACTGACAGGATGGTGATGCTTGAAGTATCTAGGCAACTCCTCGCCTACGATAAAATTCAAAAGAAGAAGAAGAAGGAAGGGCTGAACTACCCCATCATTATGGGGAATTCAATTGAAGAGTGTCCATCTATACTGGCAGCCAAAGAAGTTGAGGATGAGTTTCAATTTTTCCACCTCACTCTTCACAACAACAGGAAGGATTTCGATCCCTACAAAAATATTGGAGTAGTGCAAGGTGTGGAGCATAGGCATAAGGCTCACGTCAAGGATTTTTGGGCTAATGCAGAGGACGAAGCTGTAATTAGGAAGAGGATGTTCAGTAGGCTACCTTTGGAGCTGATAAGAGAATGCGAGGTTATTCCTGTCTTGGACCAAGTGGATGAGGATGCCCATATTATTCACCTAGACTATGAGTTAGTAAAGGGCACACCAGTCCCACCACCTGATTGGTCAGAGCTAGAAATTATGAACTTGGATATGCTATCCATTCCAGTCTTGACATTCACGAGGAGCTAGGTTGAAAGACGTGTTAATAGGCTCAAGAACAAGTCAATTGCTCTCACATACAACCTTATGGGAGATCAGAGGTTGCCTACTGCAAGGAAGAGAAAGCAGGCTACTCAAGTTGCAGAGCCACAGGAAGAGGTTCCAGTTCAGCTAGCACCTCAGAGAACGGAGGCATCACCCACGCAATTACTGACTCACTCTTCTAGTGTGCGTGAGGTTTCATTATTTGCAGGTCAGAGGGTTAGATTGGATGAAGAGCATGAGTTAGAGGAGGTCAATCAACCATTGCCTAGGGAGTCGGATAGTCAGAGTGCTAATGCTCCTAGGATTGAAAGCCAACTAGAGGGAGAAGAAGAAACAAAAACTGACATCCGCTTGGAGCATGCAATTGAGGTAGCCTTTGAGGATGAAAATACTAAGAAGCCGGAATTTTAGAGTCTTGAAGAGGATGAGCAGCACGTGGAAACAGATGAGCCTCACCCAAATGAGACCTGTGAAGTAGAAGCAACGGAAGAACAACCACTTGTTATCTGCAACACGCAGCCAACTGTACCAGATTGGCTCACTGGGAGGATGAGAAGAGATCCAGAAGATGACACCAACCTGGCAATGGAGATGGAGGCTTTCCTCAACAGAATTAGTGGGTCGCCAAAGAAGAAAAGAGCTAGAAAATATTCAAATATTGAAATAGATGAATCTGGTTCGCGCACCCTTCATGTTGCTGTTCCAAGGGAGGAATGTGATCGAGATGAAGAAATGCTTGAAAATTATGTAATCACCACTGTTGAGCTAGGACATCCTACAGGAGCACAAGTAATTGATGAAGCCGACAGCTCCTTTCAGTTGTTGAAAGACAGATTGCTTAGAAAAGAAGAAAAATACAAGAGGTTGAAAAGGGAGCACAGGACGTTAATTGGCTATGTGCAACACTTAGTGCGTCCATGCGAGCAAGAGAATCTAGCAGTGGACCTCTTGGCTGAGCTTCCAAGAGAGTCAGTTAGTGGGCTCGAAGAGTTGAAGAAGGCGATTCAGGAGGTAGACAAGTGGGTAGGCGGTGTCCGTGTTGAGGCTAAAAAGTTCATTGAGGACCTTCTCTCGTCTTTTTAGCATGCCTCAAGCATCCTCACGTGCATGGAGAACATTGATCAAGCTTGGAATGAAACTCACATCTATCAGGACAAAACCATTCCACGCTTGGTGGCCCTTATGCATATGCCTATGCAGACTTTGATCGAAGGAGGAGTAATCCAAGAAGGGGATTGGTATGATTTTCCAGGTTGGTATTCAACAGCATTCATTGGTTGAGGCTTCTTCGACACAGCACATGAAAAATCAGTCAAAGTGAGGAAGGCTATGGGAAACGTTCAGGAGGGCGTCTTCAACACACTCGAGGCCTTGTTTTCCAAATAGTTAACTCTCGAGGAGGTGATGTTGGATGGCTTGAAAGGAAGATTGCGGCCGTTCTTCTCAGAGGTGAGAACATTTGCCCAAGTTGATTTCGAGAATGTTTCCACTTTCTCCAACATCATCCAGAGCACTCAGGAAGCCATTGAGGCCTGGAGAAAATCTTGCATTCGACAAGAGCAAACAGTCACCATCCTCAAGTTTCAGCTCAATCTCACTCCATCTATTTCAGTGCAAGAAGTTGAAGCAGTGCTGGCCCGATTCATTGATTTTGCAGTCAGAGAGAAGAACAATGGGAACGCGTTCCTGGACGAGAATCTTTTGGAAGGGTAGTGGGCATTAATTGCCCGTAGTGGTCAAAGGGAGGAATTTGTCATTTTGTGCTCATTTATTGCACCACTCCACCTTCTAGTAGTTTTTAGGGTGGAATCTTGTTCAGGGCTTATGTGGCTCAATTTGAGACGTCCATTGTAATTTGATCTGGGCTGTCCATCCATATTGGCCAGCTATAAAAGGGGCACTCCCCCTCAATTGTAATTCATTAGGAGACTAGAGATTAGAGAGATAGATCATAGAGTATAGAGAGACAGCTTATAGTTAGCATAGTTTCATAGCATAGTATAGCTTGAAGAAGAAGGAAAGTTTTCCCGTTGAAGGCTTTGTAAGAAGTTGTTGCAAACACTATCATAATAAAAAGAGTTTTCATTGATGATGATTTCATCTTTTGTTGTGAGTAGCTGACAAGATTTCCTCGTCCTTCTAATTCAAGTAGGATTTTAAAGTAGAGTAAATTTCATTTCATGCAAGTAGCTAGTAATTGTGGAATGCAGTGTTTGATTCAAGCAAGCTTCGTCTAATCCATACCACTAGCGAGCCTACTGACGGTGGGTTTTCCTTGTGTGGTCAACTGGAACCATTCGATCCTAACTTCAATTACAGTTCACATGTTGTCATGCATCGTTGTGATGGTGTCTTTATGTTGAGTTGTGATTTGAACACTT